>JALLBE010001029.1:0-12042 GCA_036939795.1 Thalassiosira mediterranea
GGATGGAGGCCCCCGCCCGCCTGGCGGTACGATACGATATCGTACCAGGAAGACTCTCGTTTCTCTGCAACAGGGCATACAATACCTACCTCTCAAGGTATGTAGGCTGGTAGGTCAGCAGACCTGATCCCTGAGCGGAGTTCAAGCGAACAACGGACGTCACTCCAGCCCAAGCGGTTGCACCTACGTCGAGCAAGTTGCCAGAGTTGCCGGTTGCACGCTGCACGACTCAAGATAACTTCTCCCCGCTCTTGCGCCTATCTGTCTTGTAATCGCAGCCCTACTCGCAGCTCTACGATAGCAACGCGAAGACATCTCAAAACTCTATCCCCGAAATCATATCGTCCTCATGTCGGTGATGGAATCAGTGAAAGTTGTTCTCCTCGGCGACAGTGGAGTTGGCAAGTCGAGGTGAGATTCTATCGTTATCTCCACTAAAAAAATATACCACGACTGCTGACACCTTCGTCAATTACCCAGCCTCGCACTACGATTTGTCACCGACGAATTTCGGCCCTACACCGAGGCTACTATCGGTGCAAGTTTCATGTCGAAAACGGCTGTCATACCTGCATCGTCCCCAGCGACGGGAGATTCCACATCAGACGACACCGACGAAGACAACACTACTGATGATAATAACAAATCTGAACCCACACAGCGTCACATAGGCTTCAAAATATGGGACACGGCTGGACAAGAAAAGTACAGGAGCCTGGCGCCGATGTATTACCGTGGTTCGTCTGCGGCAATCCTGGTCTACGACATAACTAAACCGGACAGCTTTGCTGCATTGCAAGATTGGGCGAATGAATTGGCGTCAAATGGGCCGCCAGGTCTGGTACTGGCAGTGTGTGGGAATAAGTCTGATTTGGCGGAAGACAGATTAGTTGGTCGATCAACGGGGGAGGCCTACGCGAATAGTATTGGTGCATTGTACATAGAAACGTCAGCAAAGGCAGGGGAGGGCGTGGAAAATATGTTTTTGGAGGTGGCTCAGAGAGTACCGCCACCAGTGAATATTGGAGATGAATGCTTGGAAGAGGATGTGGGTTTGGATTTAGGAAAGGCGCCAGAAACTACGCGAGGATGCTGCTAAAAGGCCCTGCATGGGATCAGTCTGATATTCATCAAGTAGAAATCTTGCCAGCATTCTATGTGATGTAAATAATGTTCAGGTCTATATGAGGTAGGTGAGCTTGATGTGTAAGGGGCCTCTACATAGCTATCATCTAATTGTAGATGTCATACGGTGCATCTGTAGATGTATGGTGTATGTTATTGCAAAGGTTAGATATAAATTTAGCTTTGACGTTGCATTGAAGTGTGGTCGCAGGTCTCTGAAAAGAACATACAACATGCTATCTCTTAAGAAATATGGTACATTCCTGCTTTTGGTGATGCAGATAGGGGTCAAGCTGGGTCAAGTATGGATATTGATTAAGATGTTGTATCAACCAACACCAAGAACCGTCAATAGAGGAGTGATGGGGATGATTAAGGACTTTTAAAGAATGTATTTCGACAAATCACTCTTCGTCAAGATGTCAGAGAGCCTCTCCTTAACTAGCTCCTTCGTCACCTTCACCTCATCCTCTGTGTCCATCTCTGCTGCCTTGAAGCTAATCTCCTCCATGATACGTTCCATGACCGTGTGCAGCCTACGAGCCCCTATGTTTTCAACAGTCCTATTGAGGTGTGCAGCAGTTTTGGCTATCTCTCGCAGGGCATCGTCATCAAATGTGAGCTTGACACCCTCTGTCTTTATTAATTCCTTTTGCTGGACAACCAACTGCAGCATCACACAGAGCAGCCGAGGGGTATTGTTTAGACAAATGGAAAAAAGAGTAGCATGGAAAAGCAGACCAGGCCAGGCACTCACGTTTGCCTCTGGTTCGGTGAGAATCTTGTACAAATCCTCCTCTGTCAATCCATTAAGCTCCACCCGGATCGGCAACCTTCCCTGGAGCTCAGGCAACATGTCGCTAGGCTTCACCGCGTGGAATGCTCCACTTCCAATGAATAACATGTAATCTGTGTCAACGTTGCCGTACTTTGTGCTGATGGTTGTTCCCTCCACGAGCGGCAGGAGATCCCTCTGCACTCCCTCAGCGCTCGCATCGGCGGATCGCGAGTTGAAGTCCCTGCTGGAGCAGATCTTATCGATCTCGTCGATGAACACGATGCCAGACTCCTGCGCTGCAGCCACAGCCTCCTTCTTCAGGTCCACCTTCTCAAGCATCTTCTCGAGTTCGATCTCGAGGATGATCTCGCGAGCCTCAGATATGGGCACCTTTTTCTTCTCCACGCCACTTCCACCTCCCCGTCCCGGACGGCCTCCCATCGCACCAAGCTTCTTCATCAAGTCTGCCATCGCTGTCGCGCTCATCCCACTGGCATCCCCACCAAAGGTGAGGACAGTTCCATCGCCATCCTTTCCTCCCGCCTTGCCAAGGTCCTCGGGGACCTCGATCTCGATCTCTTGCCCCTCCAGCAATCCCTCATCGAGCATGCCCTTGAAAGACTCACGCTGTCCCTTGGTCCCCGAGAACTCGGGACCGACCAAAATATCGAGAATCCTCTCGTCAACAAGAAGCTTCGCTTCGCCACGCAATTTCTCCATCTGACGCTTCTTTGTGAGAGCCATGCTCGCGTCCATCAAGTCGCGGACTATCTGGTCGACATCCCGGCCATGGTACCCCACCTCAGTGAACTTTGTAGCCTCCACCTTCAGGAAGGGCGCATCGCTCAGCTTTGCCATGCGCCTGGCCACCTCAGTCTTCATTATTGATGGATCAACATTAATAGAGCAAGTTAGGTAAGAGATTATGAGAGAAATGAGCTGGCAATGATTCGAATAGACATGTGCAAATGACTGACCTTTCCGCATCCAGTTGGTCCGATCATGAGGACATTGCGAGGCGTCACCTCCTTCAACAGCTCCTGAGGGAGCTGCCTCCTTCGCCACCTGTTGCGCATGGCGATAGCAACGGCTTTCTTCGCCGAAGCCTGTCCGACAATGTGCCGGTCGAGCTCAGCGACCACCTCGGTGGGTCGAAGGGCTATGGTATTGAGCCACCCCGGCTGGTCGGCCGCATTGTCAGCGGCTGCCGCAACGGGCGACGGGGCATCATCGACCGGCGATGCGACTGGAGCCTCGCCGGTATCGTTCGCGTCGGACGAGGCCTCGTCTGCGTCGGCCGGCGACGCATCGTCGTCGCCGTCCTTGCCATCATCGTCACTGCCGGAAGTTGAGGTGATGGCCGACATGAACCGCGGAGATGACCCCCGACGCAGCGACGCGGCCACGGCGGCGGCCGAGGGCCCCCGACGGAAAGCGGCCGAGGCTAGAAGCATATTACCGAGTTGAGGAGGGTGCCGTCGGACTACAAGAGCGGCGGAGGCAGCTACAATATCGATAGCGACAGCGCCACGATGATCCGAAGAAGTGCCGAGAAGAAAAGAGATGAATCAGTTAGTCACTAGTCACCTACTTGGTCGTGACTCGATGCTGATGGGTGATGGCAAAAGATCCAACGAAATCCACAACATCAAGGATCTAGAGGTACTACAATACAATACATAAAATTATTGTTTATAATAACGATACTATTGATAATGTCTCAGTTTGGAAGGGATACCTATTCATATACATATAAAATAGTAGTAGTATTTACGTACCTTTAATTGCCGCACAAAATTGCGTGCGTGAGGCAAGCAAGCGGGAGCGATCGAGCGGAGCCACAACCGCGAACCTCCTTCGCACTGCTTGCACTCGATCCATAAATTTGCCGGTTACGGTAAAACGGCAACGGCAACGGCAACCCCGCCCTCGACGCTTCGCGGCGAACAAACGAGAGCAGGAGGTGCAGCAAAGCGAAGGGGCGAAGACCTTCAGCGACGACGATGGCGCGGTGGACCAATCGAGCTGCGTGGATCATTTTGATCCATCAAATGTTATCCTTGAGAGCGTTTGTCGACTCGTTCTCCGCGCACACTCTGCAGGCGAAGCCGAGTCAATACTGGCGAGAGGTGGGGTCTCGAGAGGTGCCGACACGACGATGCTTGGTATCCCTGGCTGAATCGACTACCTCAGATGTTACCAATGAAGCTGGAAGTGACGAATCTTCGACTTCATCTGTGAAACTGGATGAGCCACCGGTCAATGGTGACGAGAAGCTGGACATGCCATGGTCTGAAGTGCAGGAATGGGCATTGAAGGATAACATTGCAAAGTTCACTGTGGTCGTGCCTGCTCCGATCTCTGGTGGGAAGGCGCGAAAGTATGCCATGTGGAGAACGCTCATGAGGGAGGTGCCCGAACTGGCCGGCTATCCCATCCCCTTCCTCCTCCAGATGCACCAAAGATGGTTGAAAAAGGAAGGAAAGACCGACATGGAAACTCCCAGCGTCCTTCCCATGGTGGACGATTTCGAATTCACGTCCAACGGAGGCGTCTCTGGACGCGCATATGGAGTCCCGGGCATTGCCGACGGCACACGCATACAGACTCCGCCGCTTGCGTCTGCCGAGACCATCACACTCGGATACATCACGACGCAAGGAGATTCCAACTCAGATGAGGTGGGCTTCTCTTATGAGCTTGGCACGTGTGCCTCGTCCTCGGCTTATTCCCTTGATGGTACTGACAGAGGTGCCGCCCTGGCGGCTGCTCGCAGGTTGGTTGTGGAAGGGGCAGCAGACTCTGCGAAGCTGGCGACTAGTGTGGCAAAGGAAGCGGCTGTGACAGGGTCGGGATTGCTCACTGACGCGGAGGCCAACCGGGATATGGTGTACCTTGGAGGAGCCACGGCGATGCTGCTCGCGAGTGCGGCTGCTGTGGGGGCATTGAGCCACCACTTGACAGTGAATATATTCTGGGTATAACTCAAAATCTGAGTGGAGAGGGGAAAGGGCTCTTTCATTTACCCCCTTCGTCACAGTATGTGTCAGTTTGGTGTTATTGCTTGAAGCCAACCACAAAAAGGTTACTTTCTAAGAGTAGATAAAATACATTAGCATGCGACCATACCTAGCTATGACCATGGCTGAGCAATTCAAGACCATTCACCGAGTCCTGGACCAGAGAGTTCATATGTAATTAGATACGGGTACGGAAAATGTCCCCTAATTTAGTTATCAACAAATTGCTTGAATTCAGGCATTGAGATCAGCTCTTCCTTGATGAAACTGAATTTTGGACGAGACGATTGGTCAGGCTGTAATATTGACGCAATCAGTTCTTTGAGCGGACCTTCATCCATTTCCTTCCTCCTCCCATTTCCTCCCAAGTATTGCGAGGGCTCTGTGGTATCAGGCACGGCAGTGCCAAGGTGCCATTCGTAAAGATCTTGCACTAGGCGACCGAATGCCAGGACTTCGATTCGTTCAAATGTAGCAGTCAAGTCACCATCATCACGGTCATAAACAAAAGATGCCCCCCAATCAGATAGCCGTGCAAAATAATCCCTGTCTCTTAGGACGTTGTGTAGGTAAACATCACTGTGAGACACGCCAACTGATGAGTGGATGTACTCAAGAACAGATGCTATGTTCCACACCACACCGAGGACCTGATCCTTTGATAGATTTTCAGAATGAGTTGCTGGCCCTTCATTCCTCGTGACCGTTTCGAAGCTAGGAACTTTGCCTAGAGGGTAAGTGCCGCTGATCAAATCCATAACCATGCCCTTGTAGCCAGCATCCACTCCTTCTAATGGGATGACACCAATCGCACTAACGGCAAAGGGATTGTCAATTAGACCATTGATAGCAGCTTCGTCTGCTGCATTGCCATCTGATCCCTTCGAACCTCCTTTGAATATCTTCACTGCAACGTCCCTATCATTGTACCTCGCCTTGTATACAGTTCCAGAGGCACCCTTGCCCAATACATTCGATGTCATTTCAATGTCACTTTCTTTGATGACTTTCTTTATCTCCTTTGGCGGTGTCGACATCGGATTGGCCGATAGAGAAATCCATGCAAGTTTGGGCAACGTGATCACCTCTTTGGGTATGGACTCCAGCTTGTTGTCTGCGAGTCGGACAAGTTCCAAGTCTTTGCACTCTCCCAACTCAACGGGCACGCTCGATATTTCATTGTGGCTAAGCATCAGCTTGCGCAGAAGCTTCAAGTCGCCTATGTCAGGGTCAACCTTGCCAATTTTATTGTTCGTGAGGATTAACCATACCAGGGAAGAAGTTGGCAGGTTTGAGGTCGACAGTTCTCGAAGTGAGTTGCCTTTCAGTGATAACATCCTGAGTTTGCTCAGCTTTCCAATAACCTCAGGAATTGCCTGAAACTGATTGTCACTCAGGAATAGAATCTCGAGTGACGGCGCCAGGGCCCCCAGAGCATCTGGCAACATCGACAAGGTGCTGTTGCTCACGTCAATCTTTTTGAGCGATGTGAATCTAGACCACAACTCGTGATCGTCTGGTAGATTGACTTGATGACATCCTTTCAAGTTCAAGTTCTCCAGCGTTCCTAATTGCCACGGAGGGTACGTTGCGAGGTCGCATCTGTTCAGCTTGTGAAAGTCCGACGATTTTCGCTCGATGTGACGTGATCTCCTGGACCAGGTGAAAAGGGAGAACCCGCCTACGACGGCAAAGCAGATCGCCACCGCCTTCGTCCACTCAACGACCGGCCTTCCTCCACGCCTATCACCACCCTTGTGGGGGACGGGGTCCCCCATCGTCGTGCGCTGCACTGGCCGTCGCTGCCGCATTGGTTGTACAAGTGGCTCTCCTTCTTCTTCGCGGTACAGGCTGGATGATTGATCGCCGTCGCGGGACATCCGGCGGGCGTTCGGTCTGGATCTCATCCACCAAACCGCTTCGTCGGGCTAGAGGAGCGTGAGAGCGAGCTTGGAAGAGGCGGTTGATAGAAGAGATAAGGCCACGGTCGATGGTCTGCGAGGCAGGGCGGGACGAGCGCGCGAGGGCTGGTGCACATTCGAGGCGGGCAGGGCCTGCCGCTGCTACGATACCGTACCGTTGACCGTTGATCGCAGACATGCAACGCAAGATGCCGACGGCCTCGCTCTCGACGGACGGCGACGGCGCCGGGCGCCGACGACCGACGACGTTGGATAAAGATTGCCCCCCCAAAATATGATATCACCAGCACTCGACAGCACACATAAAAAGACAGGCTACATTGTCATTTGGTGCGCCAGCCCCCAATCGTCTTTGGTACATATTTCGATCCACATCGTCATCATCATCCGCTATCATCCGATCCGCACCAACGGCAGCACCGATCATCGCACCGATCGGCCCCGTACGCGTGCCTCGACCACCTGTCTCTCGTAGGACCGTCCACCTGACGCCCACGTGCCCATCATCATCATCAGCAAGACTGATACCTCCGCAACCATGGCGCCCGCCAACGAGCGAGATCATGCGATGGAAAGCCTGCAAAACAAGAAGGATGCTACGGAGCTGCATCTCTCGGGCGCGGAATGGAGCAGCATGCTGCGCAATGCAGACGAGCTGGGTTCGTTCAAACATCTCAAACTTCTGGAGATCAACGGCCAAGGGTTGACTTCTTTGCCGCCGACGCTCGAGATTTTGGCGCCGAATCTGGAGATCTTGTTCCTGAGCGAAAATGATTTCGAGAGCATTCCAGAGGTCATTGGACGGATGCCCAAGCTGAGGATGTTATCGTTGCGCGGGAACAAGCTGACCGAACTCTCGTCGGCGAACCTCCCGACGAAGTCACTCGTGTGGCTCATCCTCACAAACAATCGCATCGCTCGGATCGACCCGAACGTCGCGGAGTTGAAACTCGTGGGGAAGCTGATGCTGTCTCACAACAGGCTGTCCAGCATACCGAAAGAGATGGGAGGGCTAGAGAGCTTGGAGTTGATCCGGCTGGCCAACAATAACATCAGCGTTCCTCTGCCGATGGAGTTTTTGACTCTGCCAAAGCTGGCGTGGATATCATTGGCTGGCAACCCGATCGCTCACTGTCCCCAGACGAAAGATAAGGAGATATCCAAGTCGAGCGTCCAAGTGGACGAATCTAGGATCCTCGGAAAAGGTGCTTCAGGGACCGTCTATCTCGGCAAGTACAAGGAGAGGGAAGTTGCCGTGAAGCTGTTCAAACAGCAGAGCATGGGGTCCGACGGAAATCCGGAAGACGAGGCGGCCATCAATGCTTTGATTACACACCCACTGGCTGTTTCTGCTCACGGCGTCTTTCTGTCTGATGAGGAGGGTAACGAATCTCACGAGGGTATGATCATGCCCTTGCTGGATGGCGCAGAAGCGATTGGGAAGGTTCCCAGTTTCAGTACCGTGACTAGAGATGCCGGGCCGTCCGAGAGCGGCAAGGATATGACGAAGGAGCAGGTGCTGAGTGTGGTCTGGAATGTGGCCTCGGCAATGGAACATGTGCACCGAACCGCGAGGGTGAGCAACGGCGACATTTATTTGCACAACATCCTGCAGTGCGGAGAGGGCATGGCGAAGGTGTCCGATTGGGGTGCCAGTTTCGTGTACGACGGTGATAATGGCGAGACAGCGCGAATTTTCGAGGCCATCGAGGTGCTCGCCTTCGGGCGTTTGGTTCAGGATCTGTTCGACTGGCATTTGGACATTGCCCTGCCAGATTCCACTGAGTCGGCTGACTACTTGTTGGGGAAGCCTCGTGGCAGTCCTCTCGAAAAGGATTATCTTGGGGACACCTTCCATGCTCTCATGAGCTCGATTTTGCAGCCTCGGCAAGTTGGAAGACCGACTTTCGGTGAAATCAAATCTAAGCTCTCGGCGATGCCCACATTTGATGCAGCGCGGCTTTCAGCAGATAAGCTGAGAGTCATGGATTAGATCGTAACCCAATTGTCTCTAAACAACATTAATTTCACTAGCCGTATTATGTACTTCACCTACGGTGATGAGCTAGTAAAACGAAGTCAAGACTCTAAAGATCACGAGTTCAACAGATCACTCAACTCTTTGTCTGCGTCATTGAACATGGATTCCAACTCGGCGAACGCATCATCGTGCTCCTTAAGATCATCAATTTCTTCTTTCTCTTTCACAGGGGACTTTTTGAGAGGGGACGTAAGAATGTTGTTGATATCATCATCTTCCATTCCAAGATCGGCCATGTCCTTCACTGCATCATTGAGAATGGCTTCCATATTTTCCAAAGTGGAATCAGTGGAGTCTTGCTTCACGAGCTTCTCCTCCACCGGAGCCTCCTTTACAGGAGTCGCTACTTTCTTCGTTGCCTCTGGGACCACGTGGTCGTCATCATCGTCATCATCATTGGATAGGTTGTACGTCGGTTGTTCAATTATTTCTCCCTGCGGAACTGATGCAGCAGCTTTCTTATCATCACCATTAGCATCGGGCTTCTTCACCATCTTCCTAAATGACCCATCCAGAATGCTAGTTGTAAATTGCTGTCCAAGGAACCGTTTCATGTGCGCCATCACCTCAGTATGACGAGGATCGCCGGCCGTCTCAAACTTCTCCGCCGCCTGCCTGTACAGATCCATGATCTCATTGACCCTATCAACTGTGGGGTTGTCAATGAGCTCCTTTTCTTTCTGCTGGATAAGTGCCACCAGGTTGAGGGCCATTTGGACCGCTCTTTGAGTTGCAGCGTTTGTGTGCTTTCCTTTGACGCCATGGCGCTTCAAGACGCTCTGGATGTCTTGCACTGCCGGCGCGCTGTCGAGGCACATGTAAACGAGAGGATCGTCGCTGGCCTGCTTGAAGAAAAGAGACAGAGATTCCTCTCGCCTAAACTTCAGCTTTGCCATCCGATCAATACTTATTGCAAATGTGACTATTGCCAGGGTGAGGATGTAGGTGAGGATGGAATTCATGTGGGAAGCATTGACGCATGAAAGGCATTGACAGATCTCACCAGTCCCAGATCCAATATTCAACCTATTCGACTTAAACTCAATGATAGCTTTCTCTGTGATCATCAGGAATGACTCCTCCATCACACTCTTCGCAGACTGTGCAAAACGGCTGAACATAGAGCTTGCAGTTGTAGGCTGGTCGTGAAAAGATAGAGGGGGGAAAATTTGGGACAAGCTCGGTTCAGAAAGGAGGCAAACAAGCATGATTGCAAGCAGTACAACTCTTGGCCGTTTCTGGCTTACCTCTTTTGCCTTTGGTTTTTGATTCTTTTGGGCCTTGGCAATGGCAGCCTCCACAAATGCTGGCCGCTTGATGGCCTTGCATGAGTACATTCCAATGCATTGATTCCATGGCTCCTCCGACAGGTCAATCTCATCGCCAATGTCTGGGATGGGTTTCGGCGGCGCCTTCTTGACCTCCTTCGGTGCCTCCTGCGTCTTTTCGCTCGTAGCTCCATCCTGCACAGCCGCAGGCTGCTCCTTTGGCGCCACCTCATCCATGATGTCCTCCCCCAACTTGGCCATGCTCTCTCCCAGGCTGGCAAACCCCTTGAACGCGGACGACTTCGCCGACTGCGACTTGGCGGCGAAGGCAGACCCTCTGGCTGAGAGCGACGACATCCCTGAGGAGAACATGGCTCCCATTGCCTTCTTTGCCTCCATTACTGACTCCTTCGTCTCCTGTGCTTCCCGCATGATGGAACTGGACAACCCTTCGTCTGCGTCCTCCCTCCTCGCCGCGGGATGCAGTGGCTCCCCCCGCTTCACACACTCACGTATCTTCAGGGCAACATTGGTCGCAGCATCGGAGAGGTGGATACTAGGAGTCCAGTCAAGGTCTATGTCGACCTCGTTGCCATTTTGGATCGTGGACTCCACAGAGAAGTTGTCTGCACCAGACTTGACGATGGCCAGGGGCTTCTGGAAGGGGTAGCACTGGGGCTGGGTGGATTGAGGCTTCCAGTAGAGTGAGGCGTCGAGAACCAGGATCACATATGAACCAGCAGTTGCCACTTCATCCTTTGTTTCCTCCGTGTCAGTTTTGGGTGCTTCCTTTGGCTCAGTCTCGGCCTTGGTCACAGCATCAGTTGCTTCGGTTTCCTTAGCACCGTCGGCACCGTCTGCACCCTCCACTTTTTCAGACTTCTCATCTCCCACACTATCGTCTTTCACCGCATCCTCGCCCCCCTCAGTCGCGGCATTCTCGCCGCCTTCCTCCTTGGCTGAATCGTCCACTGGGGCAACAGCCTCAGAGGACTTCTCCGCCTCCTCCACAACAGGCGGCTCCACATCGATCCTGAACTCAATCTTGGCCAGGCCCACGTCCACGTTGAGCGTGTGGCCGAGAGTTTTGATGAAGGGCGGCAGCAGCTCGATCTTCTTGGACTCGTCGTCGGACGACTCGAGCGCAAGGATCTCCCGCTGCAGGCGGGTGGTCCAGATCTCCGTGTTGCGGTCGTTCATTTTGACGTCGCCTTATTGTTCGCGACTATGTAACAATATTGGGATTATCTTTGGCAGAGGGGGCCCCAATATTGCTCGATCTCAGCGATAGATCCCCCAGGGTCCTGCCAGCTGGATCAAGAACCACGCATAAAAGTGCACATGTTGAGCAAATGACGACGAAGACGAGCGTCAGAATTCGAGTTGGATAAGTCGCGACTGCAGCGCATAGAGCTCCCAACATGTGAGTCATCCGCTGCCCCCTCCCATTGTCTCCCTAAACCGAGAATGCTCACCTTTCCTTCAGTTGCTTTGGCCTATGAGCAAGATCTTCCGCTGCAGGTAGGGCTCGTCTACGCCATGGTCATGGTCATGGTCAACGTCTGAATCTGAATCGCTTTGTCTGGCTCGTGGCTGTGGGGAGTTGTCGTTGTTCGCTTTGCCCCGCGTACTTCCCTCCGTTCTTTCAGGAGCGTGAGCTAGAGACGGCATGGCATGGGTCGGATTTTCGGAATCAAGAAACAGGACCCTGTTGTCGTTTCTATCTATCGTGTGGGTGGGGTTCCGGTTCTCCGCCGTCTATGTATGATATCGGGCATGCCCGTCCAATTTTAGACACTATGTACAGAAAATCCCCCTCTGCTATCCCCCTCCCCTTATGATCCCCCTAAAGTTGCTGGATTAAAAATCGGCCTAAAATGCTAATTGG
>JALLBE010001030.1:0-12039 GCA_036939795.1 Thalassiosira mediterranea
TTTTGGAATCGAAATGCTCAAAAGGAGACGGACAGAACATGAGGCACGGATAATTCTTGTAAGCTTTTTTGAAAAACCAACAGGTAGGTGGCTGGATCGACGTCAGTTGATATCGTATCGTATGTATCGTACATAGAGTGTACGTGCATGCATAGAAGGTCTGTGTCAGCAAGAGTGCTCCCGCGAGCTCCTCTCCGATAAGTTCCTTTCCATCTCGGGATCGCGTGGCGTGATGTGTGCGCGACGGATGCGATCTGTGATGTGTGCCTCTCCGCGCTGCTGAGATGTGTTCGGGGTGAAACTTACGATTTATTCATTTGACTTCTTCAGATCAACAAATCGCATAAATCGTACATTCCTGGTGATATGGAGCGATAAATTTTTGATTTCTCGAATATTATTGCATACCCCATTTTGTGGCGACGCGTCGACACCTTCGACCCGTCTCCGACGCTCTGCGACCTCGAAGTTCCAACTTCTTCCGGACAAATCCCTTCAATAGATTTGCATGGAAGCCCGCTTCATATGGTACCTATGTACGTACCTGATGATCTAGATTTGGTTTTTCGATTAATACCGATTCCTATTTAACAATTATTTTACCACCATGAGAACCCTCCGAACCAGCTCCAAATAAATTCGAGTAGTATCCAGCTGTAATTCTCCTTGATTTTAACACGCACACTGCATGCCCGCGAAACATTCTCACTACTTACCTCAGGATTTTTTCGCAACGAAGAACGCTTTCCACACATTCCAGCCGAACCTTCTCATAACATTGCCTAATTAGGTAGGTAGCTGTCGCGAAGACATAGATAATTGTCTATTGTCTTTCTGATAACGTATGGTAGCAAACCTACCAGAACCTCTCTAGGGCAGCAATCGTGTTGGGAATCGTCGGGCTTCGATCGAGGTAGATACGAAGAATTTCACTTACACGTGGAGGTGATTTGGGGTCCCTCGACCAAAAAAACGTCTTCATCCGGCCGGCTGGGTCGACGCGGTTGCACTTCGCTTCAAGTGCCTCAACAGTCCGTTAGATATTTGTGAGTTGTGACGTCACCTTTGTCTCTCACAAACGTTCCTGCCGGTTTGATGACCTGCATCGCCTCTCGCTCCGACCGTTGTTGGTACCTGTGTACTGCCGATAACGGTTCTGAGTGTCTTTAACACCACGTATGCAATACTCTCCGTCGCAAAGACATTCTTCAAACCAGATCTTCGCAGTTCAATCGTTAATTATTTGACATCTATGATACGTATGACGTCTTTACTAAACGATTCCCGTGTCATTACGGTTACTTTTTATGTAATTTAAACAGGCGAGATAGGTATATATGTAAATTTACCGTAAATACCCATTCATCGAGACATATTCTACTATATGAAATACCTTTGACGCTGTATTTATCCATATTTAAATTTCTCTATTGCAATATTTTAGATGTTAGAGGCACTTTAAACTGAAATCTTACTGACATTTGGTACATACCTGTGAAGGGAACGTATGGTACTCCTGTATCTTGTATTCAGTGCGTGGTGCGTTTATTTGCGGAGCAAGACACGCACGGTGCATGAACCATGTTGCTGGTGCATGCACCATGAACCAACAGCAATCACGTGATGCAAAGGGGGAGCCACAATGTGCTCGATTTGAATTGTTGGCCGTATTTGGCTCGCTCGCCTTTTTTGTGCACGGAGCAACGCACCTATTAGATTCCTCTCACAGTTTCGTCGCGTCAGTCTCTGTCAAGCCAAAGCCGCAACGTCGGCTGGATCCTCTCGACCTCCCATCCCCGAAGACAACATCCTCCTATTGCTCTTCGGTGTCCCGGGTTCCTCCTCCGCCAAATTTGTCAAGAGCCATAAATCCTCCAGACATCAACTCATAATATGGCGTCCTCCACCACGAACACGAGACAGGACCTCCATGTCGAGATCAGCGAGAGGCTCGGGGCCATGAGGGATCAGGAGGCGAAGTACTACGCCGTCCCCGACTACCTCGCGGCGGACTGGCAGCGTCGGCTGCGGGAGACCACGGGGACGGACGCCGATCAGGAATCCTCCAGCCCGACGAGCGCGGCCTCCTCTCCCTCGGCCATGGATCCGTTGGTGAGCAACAATGCCACACCTGGCGGAGTCGGCATGAATCCCCAAGACGGCGGCTCCTCCTCGGGGGGGTCCTCCCAGATCAACGAGCTCTGGCGCGAGAAGATCTGCGAATGGTGCTACCAGGTCGTCGACCACTTCGACTTCAACCGCGAGGTCGTCTCCGTGGCCATGTCCTACCTGGACCGCTACCTGGCCACGCGCACGGTCAACCGCCGCATCTTCCAGCTGGCGGCCATGACGGCCCTCTACCTCGCCATCAAGCTCTACGAACCGGGCAAGCTCCGCATGTCCTCCCTCATCGACCTCAGCAGGGGATACTTCATGAGCGAACACATCGTCGCCATGGAGGACTCCATGCTCCAGTCCCTGGGATGGCACGTCCACCCCCCCACGAGCTTCGCCTTCTGCCGGGACTTCGTCAAGCTCGTCCCGGACGAGGGCATCGCCTCCCCCCGCGCCAAGCACGACGTCACCGAGCTCTCCCGCTTCCTCACCGAGCTCGCCGTGTGCGACTACTGGTTCGCCACCCGCCGCGCCTCCTCTGTGGCATTGGCTGCCATCATCAACGCCGTCGAGCTCCAGGGGAGCCGTCGCGTCGACCCACGGACCAAGGTCGAGTTCCTCCATCGCGTCGTGGACGCCGGGGTGGACATCGCGGGAGACGAGGAGATCATCGAGTGCTACGAGAGGCTCAGGGAGATGTACATCGCGGGGGGATACTCCCCGGGTCTCGGGACCGAGGACGAGGGGGAGCGCGTCGCCACCGTCTCGCCCACCAACGTCGCCGACGGCGCCGACTCCGGCCTGGTCGGCGAGGACTCTCAGGATTGGGAGGAGGTCTCCCACGACATGGAGTGCGCCTAATCGCCCCACCAGGATTGAATTCTCGAGATCTTATATCAGGGAATCATCTACGCACTTAATTACCACTCGGGGGGACATGACCTCCCCTCGAACAATTTGTCAAGACAAACCATCATGGAATGATTTGGCGCACGGAAACACCTTCCTGCTGCAGCCATCCAAGGGGGGGGGACAAAATTTGTTTGTTTGCAAGGCCTCCACGAAGAGCACCTGTGAAAGAACTGTAAATCTGCTGCTTGGGCCCATTGCTCTCCGTCCCCCTCCCTCTCTTTCCAAGCGAAGAAACTACATCCGCAAGAAAGCACTCTGTCTTAAAAGAAACACCTGTCACGTCACCACTAGGAGTACACAAGAACACTGAACAAAGCCACTCAACAACAAAAACCCAACACCAACAAAAAAAACAAAACACGCCTGCACAAACAAACTGCATTTCCATCTCAGGTCGGCGGGGCAAACGATTAATCCACACCATGCCTCGGACTGGATGATGACATATACCAAGAGAAGGTTGGACCTCTCGGGTATGAATAAAAGGGTATACCACACAACGAACTATGCCCAAATACATTGAAATTAAGCAAGACCCAAGGATGGACAATAACGATTTGAACCACTTGGGCGAGGATAGGAACGAGTTAAATCTTAAGACTTTTGACCAACTCTGAGCTTCTAAATACCTACGTTACTACTAATGTGGAATGGACATCACTATACAGTTACTACTTGCTGCCAGGTTATTCCTCTGAGCTCCCTGTGTATTGTAGGTTCGCACAGAGAGATGAAGTACTCTCATCATGAAAATTTCACTTGCCGTCGCTAAATAACAGTGGCAAGTTCACACGACGAACGCATCAACAGGGGTGATCCGAGCGTGATCGGGTGGAGGCGAAGGATTTTTTGGTTCCAGCCGATGGGTATGTTTCGAGGTACATTTTGTGCAAGATTGTAAAACCTGCACCTGCACCAGTAAATGAGAACCACATGAGAACCACGATGTGATCCAGGCGTTCGTGCCAGTTAGTATTGTACATGAAATTAACATTGCTATGGCAGTAGATATGTCCTATTGGATCTATCAATCTGAGAGAGAGACATGTTATTAATTTGACGTATCAAGATGGCATCTGATGGTACCATGTATTACCATACAATACCATGTACCATATTGTAGTTTTTTTGCATCATTCATTCACTTCATCAATCGTCCGACGGCTTCTCGTCCGATTGAAATCACTTTCCTGGCTAGTTTGAGTTCATGCAGGACGAGCCGATGCATCGAGAAATGAGACTTTTCAGTGATGCCGCGATGTTGTATGGTACGTACCAGAGTCGTTGTACATCCGTTGGTAGGTACCTCCCGACGAGCCATAGCAAAAGCACCCGTCCGTCCTGGCGAAGACGTCTGGTAGGTATGGCAGTGGTTTGTATCATCTCTGCTATCACTGCGCAGCAGCATGTAATCTTCTACCTCATTATTCAAAAAATACGGGTTCGCACTTTCCGTTGGTCTTATGCAAGAGCTCACGATGTCCGTCTCATGTCTTCAGACTTCAGAACCGACGATCGACGGCCTGCTGCTTCACTTCACGCAAACGTGCTCAGCTGCCAAATTTGACAGGGCAGCAATGGTGGTTGCCCTTGCATCCCTGCATCCGGTAGGTGATAACCCCAAAAATCTCCCTTTTCGTCGTCGGAGACCCCATGTTTGCATGACGACTGCGTCGGCACTCGGAGACCCCCGGGCTCCGGAGTGCGCGCAACGTGTGGCCAATATCGTCAAGTATCGACATTGGGGGCGCCGCTAGCCTTACATTGCGAGCAGATCCTAGCAAAGAAGAACCGTGCAGACTACCGCTTATGGTTATGGTAAGTTATGGGGACCATATGGTCCCCATTAAAATGCGCGATTTGTGATTTGAGTATTTGCGCGGGATAAGGACCAAATGGTCCCTATCAATGATCGAAGGATATGTAGGTACCAACTTGTTTGTTAGTGCTAGCTAGGCGCCATGTATGTGTGCGTAGGTACATAGATCCAACAAAATATATCAATCCAACCCAGCAACACAACACAAGGTGCAACATCTCGCAAAATCCAGCCAAATCCAGCCAAATCTAGAAGATGTGTAGATTTTGTAGGCATGGTACATACATGGGTATTTCCCTTTCTTAATCTTCCACCAGGCATGCACCCGTCCCACCATAATATCATGTGCCACCTCACCCACACCCCATACCACCCAGATCAGGTCCAGGTCCAGGGCGAGGATGAGTTGTGGAGTTGGACGTTTGGATGGGGATGTGGCGTGTGGCAAACAAAGCTCTCACTCTCAGCAACAGGCAACAGCAAGTATTCCTTCTCTCCTTGATGTCGATGTACTTTAAAACTACTAGTATTAGTATGCTTGAGGTGTCTACAACAATAATAGGAAATGTGAGATAAAATGCTAGATACTCAGGTATCGCAGGGCACTCCAATTGGAGTCGACGGGCAGACGCCAGTTGCAAGCTTCACCGTCAGGCGACTCCAGTGCACAGGTTTAATTTTGTTAGCTTGTACCTGGCTCCACCTCCTGAGCCCAAATTCGGCCATCAATTTTCGATTTCACTAATAAAAAAGCATGGTGTACCTGGCTCATCCCCGACGCCGTCGTAACCGCTGAGCCTGACCGTCTCCTACTCTGGCAGCTGAGACTTAAGCTTGTAGATGTTTTAGTCTTAGGTCAAGTCTAGTGGCGGCAGAAGAACTATGGGGGGCGGCTAGGGGCCTCCTAGAGGCCATACGTCCATACGTGGTCGCGACCTGGAGCCAGGTACGGCCAACCTGTGGCCTGGTGTGCCTTTGGCACCACCTGGCGTGGGGCCAAGCACAGCAATTGGTGTGATCGCAGGGGCTGTACAAACCCCTAGACCCTAGACCTAAAGCAAAAGTTAAACGTAAAATGTGTGTCGAGATGCTGTACTGTGTCTGTATCTGTATGACTAAAAATCATGATGCATTTGTCTAGACAATGTATAAAAATAGATGAACACTCTCACAGGTTTCCCGCAGATGAGAAAGTTGATTTATTTTCCATGAGTTGATTGATAATCCAGTGCCAAAAATGATTCATTTCACACATTTCACGAAGACCTGCACCTGCACAGGACCGGGGGTCACGTAAGTACCCTTCGGTATACCTATCCCGTGTAACAGGATACGCCGCCGTTTTTATTTCTATTGTCAACCTCATAGCACTTGTCGGGCGTGTTGTTAGCGTATCACGAGCCGCCGGAAATGTCGCCCCAGTTACATGAGTAACAGAATTTTGCCGAGAAGCAGGGGAATGAGTGTCAAATCTGAATCACCTGGGACCTGTTTACGAGCGTAGGAACTCGTACTTGCCGGAAAACTGTGAAAACATGTTTTGTACCAGGCCTACGTAGTCCTACGTAACTTGCCGCTACCGGATTTTTTGTGCTGTTACTAAAGTAACATTTTTCTGGCGAGCCTGAGACCCCCGGTCCTACCTGCACCTGCAGATGTGGATCACAAGTGTGCTGGTCGAACCAGACTTCATTGAACACAGACACAGAGGGAGAGGGAGCTGCATTCTCTACTAGGATCACTCTGGATCTGATCATAGGTAGGGTCATAATTCAGACAGGTGACAGTGATGGGGGATGTGATGCAGCTTGTTGACCATTCCAAGCTTGCACTGACCTGCCCTGGATTGTTATTTTTCCTCCAAAAGATCCACGTTTGAATCTGTTCAAACGAACCACGTTTGAATCTGTTCAAAATACGTTTGAAGAATACACCTTTCAAGCGCTGATACTTGCGAGTACGCACGAAGCACGAACACATAATTTCAACCATGGTGTCCTCGCTCTCGATCCTCGCCGCGGCGTCACTAGCCGTCCTCCGCTCCGCCGATGCCTTCTCGGCCCCAGCTCCGTCGGACGGGATCAAGATCGTCGGCCTCCCCGGGGGTCAGGTCCAGTCCCTCCCGTCGATGTACGTCAATTCGTTCCGACGATGGATCGTGGACGACGACATCGACGTCAGCAACAGCGACAACGCTAACGACGGCAGCGGCAGCAGCAGCAGCAGCGGCTGTGCATCGCGCAGGATGGAACCCATCGTTGGCGCCGGATTTCCTGGTCAGTTCGACGAGGGGTGGGTAAATCCAACCTCGACCTCGGAGCTCTGGTGGCCGCGCGACGTGTCCTCCGTGCAGGTCCGTCCGGCCCTGAACGTCCTGTTCCGCAACGGGATGCTCTCGTACGTGTCCGCGGGGCTGGACGTCCGGGTCCCCCATCGAGCCGCCGGCGGTGACGACGACGAAGAAGGCGTCGTGTCGTCGTGGAGGAATTATGGCCTGAACAGCCAACCGATCGCGAGGCAGTGGACGACGCTGGACGTGGGGATGGAGCCCATGTTCCACGTGGAGGGATTTGTGCTCAACGAGGGGGGCGGAGATGGCGAAGGAGGCGGTCACGACGAGCTATTCCCGAGCCTCGACGCGAAGGACGCGATGCAGAGGGTGGCCACGTTCATAGGCGAATTGGACGAGCTGACGCCCATTGCGGAGGGGTTTCACATAGCGTCGTTCCCAATGATGAAGGATTGGACGGACCTACCGGAGCGAGAGCCGCCGACGAAGGGGGGAGAGGTGAAAGACGATACGGGGGCCATTTACAAGATCGTATGCATGGCAACGTCAGAACCATTTGCTAGCAAGCTGTTGGATATGGACGAGGACATATTGACCATGTCTTCAACTTCCGTCCTGGAAGTGGAAGTATCGAGAACTGTAAAAGGTGGGGAGTCGGAATACCTGCCGGAGCCGTACAAGGCATTGTATCTGTCTTGACAGGTTGGACCGCAGTGTGGTGAAATTTCTGGTGCTGGCAGCGACCTGTGACCATGTTACGGGAAAAAACAGATTACAACCAATGAATAGGACCTTATGTTTGGTCATGAGACCATGCTTGCCAATATGATGAGGTGGAAGGAACAGCAATGGTTTCCAGAAGAGCGGACCAGGACAAACAGATTCCAATAGTGAAACAGTTACAATTTGCTACCTGAAACAACTTTCTCAGTCTTCTGAACAGCGAATTGATAGAATACATCATCTGCATACACTGCAACACCTCGGACTGGGGCGAACACTTGGCAATTGATTCTCAGCTTGGCCCGACCAGAAGGTAATTGGACAGATGGAACCATGGCCCGTAACACAAGTTGTTTCACTTTATCTTTTGTGGTTCATGGTGTAGGTAGGTATGGTGTGTATGGATGGCAGAGCCATTTTTTGTATCAAGGTTTGTATGGGGCGACAGGCGACAGGCGACGGGCGACTGTGTTCTTTGGGAGAGGTTACACGTGGAAGATCGAGCCGCCACACATGAGATGCAAGATCTCGGAGCCATCAGCCATCACATTACACTATCATTACTCAAAACATTTTCATGTTACGTATCTACATATTATATTTATAATGGGAGTCATGCCTGTGTACCTCTCCCGCCATCAGCCATCACCCAATTGACTCGCATCACCCAACCTTCCGTTGTGTTTCCGCCCGCCTTCCGCCTTTCGTTGGTTGTGCCCCATCAAATGCAGTTGTAGATGCACAAGACGTGAACCATGGCGCCCTCTCTCCTCCTACCGACTGCCGCCACGGCCGCCACCCTCCTCCTCTCCTCGTCCGCTCCCCGCGTCGGCCTCGCCTTCGCCCCCGGCGCCCCCCGATCAATTCGCCCGGCCAGCGCTGCCCTCTCCGCCAAGAAATCTGCCGGACACGCCCCCTCCACCGTCGTCGATCCCGACGGCCTGACCCCCCCCTTGACCCCCGACCCATTCCCCGAGGTCGACATCGAATCCCTCCCCGAATTCCACTACGACGAATCCGCCCACCCCGTCCCCCACCAGCCGTGGCGTCGGGGCGATACCGACGGATGTCACGATCCCATCAACGCTCCCTGGCGCGTCGAGGCCGAGCGCATCGTCGACGACGCGGTCACCCTGGTCGGGGGGAAGGTGGTGGACGTGACGTGGTACATGGCCAAGTGCGTGATCTCCATAGACGAAAAGAGCCTATCCTCCGTGGTGGGCTACGTCGACGGACCGGAGGTGAAAATCGTCTACCCCACGGGCGAGGACCTGAGCGGACACGTGTACGACGATCCCGAGGCCGGGACCGAGGACGAAATGTTCACCGAGGAGGACGAGCTGTTGGATTACGAACAATACGACGAGGAGACGGAGTACGAGATATTGAAGGCCAACATGCCGCGGGAGTACGACGAGGAGACGGGGGAGGAGCTTCCCCCCCGCGAGCCGCGGAGCAGGGACGAGCGGGCCATGGAGATGAGGGAGGAGTGGGAATCCCGATTCTTGGACGAGCCGAGCGACGAACGGCCGCCCGATGGAAACTTCGCTCATCCCGTTGACACGAAGGCGCTGAGCGTGATAAGCCAGGCCATCACGACCGCCCTCGGGGAGGACGACGTGGAGAACAGACTCGCCATCCTGAGCAGGCACGACATCATCCTCACCTCCCCCCTGGACAATCCCTGCATCCTCGACAGCCAGTCCGAATTCGACGCCGCGAGGGATTTGGACGTGTACGTCGAGACCCGCGATCCGTGGGGGAGCAACAGGGTCCTGGGGGGGAAGCTCGTCGATCGCAACGCCCTGGACGTCATCATCAACCAGGATAATTCGGGGAGGATGGTCACTATCCCCATCTCCATGATCCACCAGGTGCTGTTGCCGAGCGGATTGGCGCGGGGGAGCGTGAGGGTCAGGGCCGGGATGGAGGGCGGAGATGACGACGAGGACGAGGACGGAGAGTACGATGGAGAGGATGGAGGCGAGGGGGAGTACCTTGGTGATGTCGAGGAAGAGGAGGTCTTTGAGTGAAGGGCTGAAGGCTTTGTTATGCCTCGAGGGGGTGGGCTTTCCACAGAGAATTATTAATGTTAGAAGACAAACGGCTACAACAGCAAATCCCCCATCTCATCTTTCTGTAGGTTCCCATTGGAAAATCCTCACTGACCTGAACAAGTTCCTACTCTTGATCTTGAGTCAAGATTGTCACTCCCCTCGCTATTGTGTACTTCTTTTTGATGGCTTGACCACAGAATGTATGTTGGGGAGGATATATCACTTCAAATAGATGAAGAAGTGTGTCACTACATTTATTCTGTGGCTTACATACATCACTAATTTATCATGGCAATCCTCATTCAGCATTTATCAGTTTTGCAAAATTCCATTGCTTCTGATGTCTGCTCCCGGGGTCTGGGACAGTAACGGCTAAGGCTAAGGCGCCCATCCTTGCTGATCCTGCTGGTGGCCGTGTGAGTGGAACAAACTAACGATGTGAATATTGTCATCCCCACATATTGGTGATCACTGCAGGAGAGCGGGAGGGATTTGGCCACTGTTGCCGGGCCAATGATAGATTCAAAAGTCACATGACAAATGGACCGGATTCAAATGAGCCCTGAAACGCATTTGGTGTGGGTGTGGAATTCATTGTAGTACAATCTTCGTCAATGTGTGTTACTTCAGATTAGTTCTATGCAGTTTATGTATAGTTCAACAGCTCCATTGACAGTAGCAGGGCGACAACGTGCAAAAGGCAAGCTATCAGCATTTCAATCGCTTGTTGGAATTCTGATCAATATGCTTGTGTGTTTTGTATCAAAAAGAAACAAGGTTTGTCCTAATGAAGTTCACAATGTCGATGCCTCCCAACTCATATCATATCATCCCTCCTTGTATTGAAACTCATTGTCAGATTGAGATTTTGTGTATAACACCATGTCTGTATGTAGATCAAGCATTGTAGCTAATTTTGGTAGTTGTGAAACAACCATTTCGTGCCAGATCGCCCAAAACGCCTTGTTTTTGGAGTACATACCGATTTATACGTGTAGGAACACGTTAAATCCTAGCGCCTGAACCAGACGACCAGGAGCTGACTACCGTAGTAAACCATGACGCTCAGGTCATGCAGAGTCGTTCCGTGATAGTCAGTCAGCTCCTGGTCTGCTCGTTCCTCGTTTCCGCGTAGCTAGAGGAGGTTCGACGGCCGCCATGGTTGTGACCATGGGATTTGGCCGCAAAGCCGAGGATGGCAGCCGGCGGATAGCATCAGATGTCGGAAATCTTACGTAGGAATTAAATACAAAACATTTTTGTTCGCGTTGTTTTGAGCCAAAATCGCGCTCTGGCGCAAGGTGCAACGGCAGCTGATTGATCATCTTCGGGGCGGGGGCAATTCTGATTTTTCATGGGGAAACTTACTTTTAAGAAACTTTTTGATATGGCATATTTGTATCCAATGCAAAATCATACAACGCAGCCCACTCCCCCTAACAATTTTGACTTTATATCTCTATTAACAGGATCTGAGGTACAGTATTGTTGAGACCACTTTTTATAAGCTTTGTGCGTAGGTAGCTAGAGACATGACTTTTCGGTCGTTTTCAAGATCATGCACCATATTGGAAAGCTCTGATGCTCGGGCTCCATCTACTGCGCGTGGGTTGGGCAAGGGTTGCCTTGATGGCCACCAAGTTGGTAGCTTGTGAAGGTTGATGTACCGACCATGTCATGATAGGTAATCGGAGGTGATAGCCCCACAAGCCAGGCACTCGGTTATAGCCCTTGGTCTGGGCTATCGTTTGATGTCGATGACGACGGGGGCAAGCTGGTCTATGGACATCTAAACGGCAATAGATCAGCAGACGATGTCAACCATAAATGGTGCTGTTGACACACTAGTGCAGCTAAACTATACTAGAACTAGATCATCGCCCAGCCCTATGCCCCCGATGCAAGAAGCTGGTCCGAAGGCTCCAAGGGGGTGACGGACCGATCTGGCACAGCGGAACCATGATGCATTGAGGTTGTACGTCATGGCGGCCGCCACCGCCATGGTCTGCATTTGTGTTGTGTTTGTGATGCAGTTATCAACGGCTGGTATTTTTGTTTGACTTAGGCCCAGACTTAGAACTAGTTCTTACTAGTTTAGTTCGAACTAAATTCTAGTTCTTAGT
>JALLBE010001031.1:0-12031 GCA_036939795.1 Thalassiosira mediterranea
TGATTTTTTATCATTTCCGCCGAGGATTTCCGCTTGTTGTCTCGCGATGAATTTTGCGTCGGAGAAACTGTGTCTCATCAGTCGCGGTCAGACCTTCGCATTTTTGGTACACGCGGATTTTCCCCCCATAGTCCAGCTCAGAGCAAACACAACTGTACGATACACATAACTCCTGGGCTCTGATTTCCTGGATCCTGGGAACGCCGACGCGTGCAGCATTGAGCAATGATCTGCCACCGCCGGCCCTCGGCATGAATCTTCGATATCATGGCTATTAAGTAGTGGACACCGCCGCTCACTCTAAACCAGCAGATTGCCCTGGCAATCATACCCAAAATAACCTCCTCGCTCTCCATCATCGGTTCCATCGTCATCCTGCAACATATCCTGCGCAGTCGCAAGCGTCGCGCATTATGCTATCACAGAATTCTCCTCGGATTGTCCGCCATGGACGTGACCAGCTCCTTCAAGAGCTCGTTATCCACGTGGATCCTACCAAAGGAAACCGGGGCGTGGGGCGCGGTGGGTACAGTTCAGACGTGCACCGCCGCCGGATTCTTTGGTCAGGGAGCGAGCATTGCGAGCGCTTTGTACAATGGATCGTTGGCATTGTTCTATTTGCTGACGGTGAAATATGGCTGGAAAGATGACCCGAGTGGTGCCTATCATGGCAGGAGGGGAGGCGGGTTCTCCAGGATCGAGCCATGGATGCATGGCATTCCTTTGGTATTTGGATGGGGCACTGCCATTGCCGGATTGCCGCTATTACTCTACAACCCCATCGGATGGACATGTTGGATAGCTGAAGTGCCACGAGGATGCGATCGTGATCCAAACGTACAATGCAAACGGGGAGACCATTCATACATCTATCGATGGGCATTCTTCCACGCCGCGTTATGGTTCACGTTCTTCGCCATTCTGATCATGATGATAATGATGTACAGCTACGTTCGGAGAAAAGAGCGAAGGAGTCTGCAGTATTCGACGAGGTCAAAGGCCGATCGGTCTCGGTCTCGGTCTAGTCAGGTATCGACACAGGCCCTGCTCTATGTGTTGGCGTTCCTCATAACATGGATATTCCCTGCAGTAACATGGTTGACGCAGTTAATGGGGGGCAAGACTTACACACCAGTATTGATGCTGCAGGCGACTCTAGTGCCGTTACAAGGATTTTTCAATGCATTTATATATCTTCGTCCGAGATATTTGAGGTATCGGAGGATAATGCCAGAGGCGTCGAGATGCCAGGTCATAGTGAAAACTCTGAGCGAGGGAAAGAAGAATCAGCAGTTGAGATATGGAGGTGGTCATGAAGGGGAGGACAGTGATGCAGGTAGACACAGCTTCATGGAATGGATGAGCAAACGCGCTTGGAAGAGAGGATCTAAGGGAAGCATCGATTCCAAGGAGGAGGCCTGTCGACTGAATTATGACTCAGATTTTCATTCGGAGGAAGAGGACAATCGGCAGGAGGTCCACCAAGAAATTCGTGGTGATGTAGAAGAGTGCGAAAAGGCAAAGGAAAGGCTCGAAGAGAGTAAAATCGAAGATGCTTGATGATGATCCAGACATGATAATGCTGTGCATTGAACGCGACAAGAATGTTGATAAACGACTCCAAGCTTGTCACAAATATTCCATACACATATTTTGACGCTGAAGCTTCACTGCATTATTGTGTCCACACTGTCAAAGTTTGATTATGTTTTATTCAATGTAATGGTGCTTTCGCTTGACAGCTGCATCTGTCCTGTCTGACTTGACAACTGTACCTATATGTCCTATTTCGCTTGATATCTGTATCAGGTATCTTCAGAGATCATCTTCATGTTGAAACAGCTAGTGTAAAAACCGATGGATAAACACCAGGTATATTCCAACATCTCTGACAGCCACGGCTAAACTTGTGCCGTGGGGTGTTACCAAAAATATTCTTCGGGGGCACATCATATCAGCGTATCACCATAACTCCTTCGATGCAAAGTCCAGCATGACCCGGACTTAGAGTGCTTCATCTGGCTTCATTCTTTGTTCCCTCCAATGTATTAATCTTCAGATTATGAGAGCTCCGCCTTCCCACTTAGGAAACCCCCCCCCCCCCCCCCCCCCCAAAGAAAATTCAAAAATCGACCCCAACATTTGCCAGTATCCCATTTTGGTGTTGTGCCCTCCTGTGTTCACGAATCAATTGTTGATTTCGGGTGGTGGTATTATTTTATCCTCCGCGGGTTCCTGCTTCGTATCAATATGACCTGCTTTGTCATAGCTCTCGTTCCCCCTCATACAATCCTGAGCAATTGAAGCCAACACTAACACTCAGCACTCCCTTCCCTCTACCTATATTCACCTGGCGGAAAATCAGCCTGCTCAAAAGAGCTAGATCCCTCCAAAACCCTTATAAACATTCGCCCCCTCCCCCCTCAGATAATAATCGCACCACCCCAATGTTTCCATTTCACAGTTTACCTCCTCTTGGGCGGGCCTCCCCTGGTCGTGCCTCCGGTTCCCCCCGCAGCACCCGCAGCCTTCTTCGCGGCGGGCTTCTTCCCCGGCCGCGGCAACTTCACGCCCAAAACCCTCTCCATCTTGACGATGATCTGTCCGTTCGGTATCGCCTTCCCGCTCTCGTACTCTCCCACCACCTGCGGCTTCTCGTTGATCTTCGTGGCCAGATCCTTCTGGGTCATTTTCTTCGCCATGCGGGCCTGCTGGATCGCCTTGCTCAGATTTTTGTCGACCTTGTTGTGTTTCAGTTCCTCGCTCTCCTCGATCTTGCGGGCGTTGATGCCGGCGCCAGAGTGGGCGGAGGAGTTGGACCCGGCGGCGTACTTCTTTTCGGTCTGGACGAGTCCGAGGGCCTTCATGCGGGAGACTCCCGCGGCGGATTTTGGGACCTTGACGCGGTTGGCGGAGGCGCGGCCTACGTTGACGGATCCCCAGTCCTGGCCGGTTTGGATGTTGGTGTTGGGCATGGTTGCTGATGTAGGTGGGCGCGTAGGAGGTGATGGGCGGAGCTGCCGGTCGTCCGTCGATCGTCGTCGGCGTTGCTTGTTCGTGATGAGTGAAGAAGTGAGGACGAAGTGCAAAAGCGGCAGCGTACGTTCTTACAGCAGAAGCAAAGGCAAAAGCAAGGAGGAACAAGATGACGAGAGCATCAAGCTTCACTTTTCTTCTTCCGTCTTCTTCGAGCGGTGTGTCGTGGTGGGCGTGTCACGAGTGGCGAGTTGAGAGTGGCGAGTCACGAGTTTACATCGCTGTGTGGCCACGATTGACCCGATCTCGGATCTTTTCCCGCCATTTTCAAAACTTCAGAAGAACAAAAAGATGCGCTGTCATCACTCTGTCATCTTCTATCTTCTGATGTCTGGCGTCTGAAGTCTGATGGTTTACCTACCTATGCTCGAACCGTGCTCGAACCTCGCCTCGACGTCGTCTTGAGCTCAAGCTGCGTCCCATATTCCGCATTCTGCCCTCTTTGAACGAAGACGCCGTCATGAACTCCGTTGCTCTCCTCGCTGCCGTCGCCAGGGGCGCGGCTTCGTACCGGCACCGCCTCATCGTCTCCGCCGTCTCCGCGACGTCGCCGCCGCCGACGCGAGGCCACGCCACCCTTTCGCCTCCATGCCAGCGTGAGCGGCAGCGTCGGGAGCGCCCCGCGCCATCGCATCCGCTCCTTTCTCATCGGCCGTCCCTTCGCCACTCGCCGTCGCCGTCGCCGCCGTCCCTTTATCAAAGTCGATGCATGTCCGGAGGGCCCAAGGCCCTCACGCCGGAAGAGCGCTCCACATCCTTGTCCGATCTGCTCTCCCCGATGGGGTGGGAACTGCTCGAGGGAGACAGGGATGCCATCAAGAAGACGTTTCAATTCGTTGACTTCGCCCAGGCGTGGGAATTCATGGGCAAAGTCGCAGTGCTGGCTGAGGAGATGGAACATCATCCGGAGTGGTTCAACGTTTACAACATCGTGGAGGTGTGAGTTGTTGACGATGATAATTCGGTTTGCATGCCCTGCGTGTGCAATGCCGCCCGCTTCTTCTTGTACTCAATGTTTAACTACCCTTTCGCACAGGACTCTGACGACGCACGATTGCAATGGACTGTCCACGAACGTGAGTTGCGACCTTTCTCCCTTTGCATGCAACATCACGCACGAACAAACATGAACCTCAGTGGCATTCGCCTGGACTTATATTATATCCCCGCAGGACATACAAATGGCCACAAAAATGGATGACTTCGAGAGACATTTGCTCTCTCGCAAAGATTAGCGAGTTGCTCCCGTCATCATCTGGGCATATGTGGGGTACAGCTTTTCGACTGGTGTAGACGTGAGATTTTGGTTTATCAAAGTGCAATGCAGATGGAGATATGATGGAGGCACTCGTCTATTTGCGTTCGGGTGCTGTGCATTGCATGATGTCGATAATCCCCCAACACTGTGGTGTATGAGAGCGAAGTGATGTTTCAGACTTTTTTGCTTTATTTCACATGCGTTGTTTGGGGCACGATGAAGTTGAACTAAGAGGTGCTGCATTGACTCAATCTTATCCTCGACATGATCTAAAATTACTACCTACCAAATAACATTATGAGCTGCTATGAATCTATTGTGAGTTCCACTTGGTACTTCTGATGTGTTTATTCAGAAGTCAAGAATCGTCCCAAATCCTAAACTCAGACCAAACTGTACAATCACAATAAAGAGACGCACCGCTCAAACTCATCATCGCAATGGAAAATTGGTCTTCAAAACTGCGTTGTATTTTTCGATATCTCTCTGTCTCGCCTCTGCGCTCCACATATGACTATACGGCACAAACCGCATGTAACCCTTATTCAGCGCATGGTGCAGCTGATGACATACGTTCCCCTTCATCCGATGATCCAGCAACGGATTGAAATACATCACCGAGTAGGGATTCACCGAGTGCAGCGCCCCATCGTGAGCCGTGAAGAGGGACGTCGCGCAGAAGTGCAGCCCCACATTGCCCCCCATCAGATATTGCGACAGCAGCAATATGGACGGTGCGGCGACATTCTCCACGAATACGTCGATCGTGCCTATGTGAAAGGCATGTAAACTCTGGGCGTCCCGGCCGGCCTCATGATGCTTCTTGTGAAGGTAATGCCATCGGGGCGAGTGCATCAAATTATGAAACGGTGTCATAGCGCACCAATCTCGAACCAAGAGCATCGCGTACAATTGAAAATATATCGTCGCCCAATTCGACAGCGTCCAATCTATTCGATCTCCATTATAGATCAGGCCGAAGAAACCAAGGAAGAAGAAGCTAGTCTGGGATGACACCACGACGCGACACACGCCCAGCCACGTCTCTCGCCCCAATCCGCCGTGGACCTTAAACCGCGAAACCCTATCCCCGAGCAGTCGAAAGTGTACGTCCTCTCGCAGGTACATCAGGAGGACGACGGTTATTCCCTTCAAGAACACGCCCACGTACGATTGGATGGGATGTGCCCGCATCCAATCGACCGAGGAGAGCCGCCAGATCCTGTTGATGGTGGCGCTCACGTAGCAGATGGAGAGGCCGTGGGCGTAATCGACGAATTGGGACGCCAGGTAGAGCCACACGTCCGAGCGGGGGGCACGAGTTGGGGGTGGTGATCGGCTGCCAATGCCGTCGTTGCACGACGGTGACCTCGGCTTCTTCATGGCGAACAAGGCTGGAAAATGCGAGGTAATTCGAGCCTCGCTCAAGAGGATTCCTGACTCCGGCAGTGTCGACATCGCATCGGAGTGGCGAGCAATGAGCTAGCAATGTTACATCTATGCGCTATGCAGGAGCTATCGGAGATAGCAATCGCAATCGGAACCTGATCGGAACGCTCCGGACGACTGCGGGCTGGATGCGCTCACGCGTTGTGCGGTGATGCGAGCGGATAGCGATGCTGCAGATGCGGCCGGATGCGAGATGCGAGGCTCGTCAAATTCGAAGCTTTCAAGATGGTTTACCGTACCTATGTAGGTACATATTATTTGTGGGATACCTATCTCTTTTCCGGAAAATAAATTTCTATGTACATTTTCGTAGAAATTTTGATGATAGATCGAACGCATATCGTTCATATACCTCCTACGGGTTCCTACATAGCGCGTCCTTCATCGGTTGTGTTTGTTGTGTTTTGCGAGGAATCGAAGAATCGATCGATGAAATCGAAAATTGAAATCGGAGCGATCTGGTTTTCGCCGACGTAGAATCTACGGCGAATTCTGGTATGAATTGGTTAGGAATTCAAACCCTGAAAATTTCTATTTTGATGTTTGAAGTATGAAAATATTGTCTGACTTTGACCCTTTTTTTGGCCGTTATAATTACTATAGTATTGTAGTGCTCTACATAAAATTGCTTGTCGCTGCGACAAATTTACAGTCACGAGTTACTCCCATATTTCGGCGACTAAAAATTTGTACATAGCAAAATGACCTGTGAGCATGATCCAATACGTTTAGTCGTGTAACCTTGGTCACATTTCCGCACTAACTAAAGAATACATAAAGCGGGGGTTATTAATTATGGATATTATTCCCTTTTTGGGATGGATGGGGCAAGGATGGGGCTCTAGCTACCATACTTTTATCCCAACTGATTTTGATTTTGGTGTAATTTACACCGAATATACGTAATTGTGCGAAAAAATATATACATGACCGTTTTTCGGTGTAATTTACACTGGAAAATTACCACTGAATACCCGCGCACTCAAGTATTCGTTTAGATACCTATCATGAAACATCTCCAATAATAATTACCGTCCTATTAAAATTACCTTCCTCATACAAATGAACGAAACTTCATTTAGGCGATAAATTCAGTATATTTTGTACATACATACTAGCGAATTATTGGCGCAAATTTGGCGACAACTCGTCGTTTCCGGTGTAATTTACACCGGAAAAAAATCAGTTGGGATATGTCTTTTTTAGGTAGGTCGGTCACATCCGTCCGTACCGTACAATACATACACAGGCTCGCTATTCTTCTTGTATTATATGTATGGACTCCTGCTTTGGCTACCGCTTTTGAAGCGTTGATGTGGTGAGCGAGGCGAGGGTTACCCCTATGGAATTAATTAGAACTCAGACGGGCTTGTCGCTTCGGTAGGAATTTTGTATTAAAATTATTTCACCCTGGGAACTTTGTCTTAGAGTTATTCTGCTATGCACCTATGTACCACACGTACATACCTACCTTGCTCGTACATCTCCCTACGTAGGTCGAGATGCGCGTCCGGCCACGCGGCATGCGGCAGACCAAAGCAAACTGGCACGGCACACCAATTGGTCTGCCGAACTGCCCCCAGCCCCGCGCGCGCTCTTGCAGCTGGCGTCTGTTAGTGTGACTCCAATTCGAGTGCTGGCATGGCAAAGCGAAAATTGCAAGAGAGACGAAGCTACAAGCCAAAAGGGCCAACCAAAGGCATACTTAGACTATTTGCGTAAGATAGGTGGAATACCGTAGACAGGTACATAAAGGGGCACAAATGTTACCGTAGACAGGCACATAAACGGGCACAAATGTCACATAAAAACCCGTACATCGTCTGTTAATTTTTACTAAGTAAAATGCCAACGCGCAAAATTTCACTAAGTCTGAAACTGATTTCTACATAGTAAATTTACTAGATAAAACATGCCAACTCGCAAACTGATTTCTACGTAGTAAATTTACTAGATGAAACAGATGTGAGACTGAAAAACTGAGCTTGTATGAACTTCTCCTTCCCGTCTTAGGCAGCGATTTGCATGTACATACTGTACCTAGTCCATACCATCGTTTCCATGTTCCTGCGGCGGCCAGATGGTGTTACTAAAGGGGGATAGGTGATATGTACAGATGTACCCTCTCTCGAGATGAGACGTGCAGATGTACGCTCTCTCGAGATGAGATGTACGCTCTCTCGAGATGAGATGTACAGATGTACGCTGTCTCTCGGAGATGAGGTTAGATGTCACATATCTCGTTAATTGTATTTATTTTACGATCCTTATTCATACTAAAAAATGTCATTACTCTCGTCGTCACATCCAGTGCTCGTCGAATTCCATCTTGTCCTGTCTGTTTTCCCTGTTGTGTCGCCCTCGCCCCCGTCCATTGTTTTCAGTTGTCCGCTCCAACCAAGCTCCAACCTCATCCATCCCCAGTCTTTAAAAGATAACCATCGGGCCTCACGAGCATCGGTTGTTGACCTAACGGTGTTTGTGAGAGTGGGTGAAAATGGCTAGATTTGGCCAGAACTTCTTTAGTACTTGCAATATGCTTTAATTTTTATTTTAACAATTGTCTCAAGTCTACCTTTTAGATTCCCATACTCTTTGCACTTTCAGCCCTCCATGCCCACAAGTTCTTTGCCCGTTCACAGGGTCTCAATGATGTACCTTTGAGTTGGCTGTCCAAGTGTGCAACATTTTTGTTTTTGCAAGTGTCCTCCTTTCCTGTTGTATGCCCAAGTTGTGGTGTCTTTTGATATGCATGCTGAATTTAATCTTGCTCCGATCATATACCAAATCAAAATCAAGGTTCTGAATCTTTTGCTTTCATATGGTATGGTATCATATCCCAACTCATTGAATTGTGCCACGCCCAAGTTGTAGAGCAAACAAGCATAGCTTTCTAATGCTATTTTCAATTTCAATGCTAGAAACATAAACAAACATCTGGCCATGTTAGCTAGGAGCACACTATACATACTCAGAATCCTATTACTGTTAACAATTTCCACCAAAATTATGTGGAAGTTAAAAAGATGAATAGAATAGAGACGTGGTGCTGCCACTAGCTGCGCTATGAATCTCTGCCCACCATTTGCAGTTGCACAACTCTATAGAGAGGGAGAGCCGTCTTACAAAAATGTCGAGCAAATACATTTCACTCTTTTAGTGTGAAAGAATGAGCTGTTGGTTAGGGGACAGAAAGAGAAAACACATGGCATTGCCAATCATAGGTGGATCCTTCTTGTTGAAATTATGTGAAAGTGAACAAGCTTTACTAAAAGACAATCAGAGTACCTATGCTACAATATCCTCTGAAGAGCTCCAAGTCTAGGGTTACTGCTGCAAGCTGCGAGAACCTTCTTTTGCATAATAGGCAGACAAGTCATGATGTGTGCCGGTTGCCATCTGGCTGGTGGTCACATAATCTTGACTCCCATGCCTCATGGCAATGAAGCGTACCCAGGTCTGCCACTCTCCGGCTTAGACCCTCAGTGTAATACCGCCGGATACCGCAGGGAACAAACGAAGGAGTGGCATACTTGTGATAATTTGGGGTCCACACTCCAGAATGCAGAGGAGGGTTGAGTTGGGTTGGTAGGTGCAGTGCCCGACCAGCCCGACGGCCGTCGTCTCCGTCCAGGTATGTACCTCTCTAGAGGTAGGCGTGAAGTTATGTGAGGTGTGAGTGCACATGTGAGTCGACTTGGGTGACGCAACATGCAATTCAATCCAACGTATGTGCCAAACTGTTTCCCTCAAAATTTGCTACCAATTCCTAAATGACACGAAATCAAAAATTATTTCACACTAATCCATTACTGATTCTTCTGTATGTACAGCGTGCAAATGATGCCAAATTCGCAATTGATGGGATTGCCAGAGCTTCTACAAAATCCAACATCATGCCGACACCGCCCGACAGGATGATCAGGTCATTCAGGATGGGATACAATACGTTTCATAGCATAACGAAGAGTTGCGACTTGCGAGGAGTCCATCTTTGCCACGCTTTCATCGTGCTTTCATTCAGCCTCTATCGTAGTTGCGGACCAAGTTCACCGTCGTTGGGCTAAACATCTTTTTGCTGGAGTAGACTGATAACATCGAGTCCCTACCGGTCGTCGCCATGGTCAAGCATACAATCCAATTGCTCACCCTGCTGCAGGCCGTCGCTGCTGCCAATAGCCAGGCTCCGTCACCTGCGCCGACGGATATTTGCTACAACGTCGAAATAGGCCTCATCTTCGATAAGTATCCCGCCGAGACCCGCTGGGAAATTACGAAAGGAAAGAGGAACTCCATCGATAATGAAAAAAGTGCTGTGGTATTGAAGAGATCTCCTTTTTACGACCCCGACAAAAACTATGAGGAGGCGAGCGAGACGCACATCATTTGCCTTCCACAGGGGAAGTACACGTTTACAATCATGGATAGAAACGGTGATGGTATGTGTTGCAGCAGTGGTGAAGGACGGTACGCACTGACTTACCAAGACACCGGAGAAATTATCACGCACGGATCGGAGTTTGGGAAATCCGAGAATGTCACGTTTCAGATCCCTTATGACACGCCGCGATTGGTGGATGCCGACGGCGACGGGGTCGAAGATCGCACGAAGAATGTCATTCCGCCCATGATTCTTACAGATAATGGCCTGCCAGCTCCATGTGACAATGAGTTTGGCTTGCATTTGCAGACGGACGACTACGGCGTGGAGACCACTTGGGAACTTCGCGAGCGATCATTGACCCCAGATTATGAAGATGGAGCGGTGAGTCAAGGCCTGCGTAGACTTGATGCAAGATTTGTCACTGCGCCATCTAACAACTGCTGTCCTGACTTGTTGGGTGAAAGGTCGTGGCAAGTGGTGGTCCGTACACGAGTAACTTTACCTACGACGTCTCATACTGTTTGCATCCAGGCGCATATACCTTCGTTTTTTACGATTGGCAATGCGATGGTTTGGCTGGTAAGGCACTGACTGGATATTATGCTCTCAACGTCAACGGTGAGGAGGTGTACAAGGGCGGGACGAGCATGGATAAGTATTGGGAGGAGGTGAAGTTGGATTTGGTTAGGGAAGTGGAGAGCGTGGATTCACCGCAGGTTGAGGTTGCTGCTCCTGTGCAGGCGGAATCATCGGGTTGCCAGGACAGTAAATCCGGAGGCTGGGTGTTCGCTATGGCGATTGTTGCCATGACTCATGCAACTCTGTTGTGGAAATGATTGGTTGGCCAGAAGCCAGAGACTGCAATATATGTCGGAGACCGGAAGTGCAAGTCATTTGGAGAAAATCTGACCACTTCTTTCGTAAATGTATCAAAGTTCTATGCGGCTGGCCACCAGAGGTCAAGACAAGTCGAGACATAGGACACACTTTAACCCTTTTTAGCACTAAACATTCATGAGACGATCCTAGGTAGACGATCGACGTGCACAAAATATGTAAAAGAGACAGATCACAGGTGCCCACAGCACGGGAGTACATTGATCGTTCCTATTAATGGTCTTGGTAACGCAACACGTGCATCCAACAGTACCGAGCAGTGCAGACTTGTCTATTGCTCATTCATGTATTGTACCTAGTCTAGTGCAGTCTAGTGCATTCTAGTGAGTGCATTCTAGTGCATTCTATTACTCTCTATTCTTGTCTATGTTATTGCAGTCTATTGCAGTCTATTGCAGTCTATTGCAGTCTATTGCAGTCTATTGCAGTCTATTGTTGCAGCATGTTGCAGTCTGTTGCAGTCTGTTGCAGTGCGCTGCCGTGCTGCACAATGAAAACTGCCAGTGAGACTTTGGGCCAGATCAATACCAAAACCAATGATTGAGGTAGGTAACCACGCAGTGATCCACCGTTTTTATTGATGGTGTGGGATGGCTGGGGCACGTTCGAAGAGGTTCAGAGACTGGTATTGTAGGTGGTAGATAGCATCTTGCTTGCTTCGAACCTCTTCGTACAAGCTTCGTACATCATGAGTTCGGTATCGTACCACTCATTTTTCATTTTTTTGTGTTGGGGTATGGTAGGTACGATAGGTATGTATGGGTTCCGCCGTTCCGCCGCGCTTAAAATCAACTCAAAGCTCAAAGCTCGAAGCTCGAAGCTCAAAGGTCAAAGGGCGGAGGGCGGAGCGGAGCAAAGTATGTACCTACATATCTACGGTATGGTAGGCGGGCAGCGGGCAGTGCTCAAAAACAACCTAACAGTACTAGGAGCCTATCCGAGCAAAGATGCCTATCTGGCGAAGAGCTTTTACAGCATTTTCAGAGCGTATTGGTGAATTCCGATCC
>JALLBE010001032.1:0-12029 GCA_036939795.1 Thalassiosira mediterranea
TGGACTCCTAATTAGTCGTATCAGCACTAATTAGTACCCTCGATCCAATATCCAATAGGTAGAGTTGGTGTACCCGAGGTACCCATAATGAGGGCCGTATGGATAGTAGGTGGTATGGTAACAATGTGACATGTGACGCGCTTGATATGACACATCAAGATGGTGAGATACTATTTTACGATAGCTATCCGAGTTGGTGTAGCTTCTCATCATCAAATGTCCTTAAAAATCCTACGTAGGTCTTTAATACGACATGATTGAGACAAATTTGATGTGCCTTTTATTGGACCGGCAGCAACGTAGAGATACATGCCCAATGGATATGCTTTTGGATAAGGGAAATACATAAGACCGATGTATGCGCTTTTTTATATTTCTCGTCAATGTAACCACGACATTAATTATTAATAATTAGACCCCGCCTTTATCCCCCTCTCATCATATCCTCGCTCTATCCTGGATTTGTTCTTTTTTTATTTTTTGGGCTGCTCTCGCGAGTGCTGCCTACATACCTACATATGTACATATGATATGTACATGCAAAAATGCATGCAGCATGCACGCGCGTGCAGCATGCAGCTAGCTATGTAGCCTCGATCGGCCGGCCCGGAAGATCCCTTTCAAGTTCCAAGATCACAGCAAAATCAGCAGCCACGCTTCTCGCTGCTTGCAAGTTGCAAGCAGTGCCACCGATGCATCTCCTTCGTTCGGTGCAATGCAATCAACCAGGTGCAACTCCGTCTGAACTGGGGCAGAGGGCAGAGAGAGATCATCGTCTCGCATGCGGTCGTTAGATCGAGCAGAGGATCGAGGAGCGCGAAGGACTTCGAAGCAAGGCTTCGAAGGACATCAGAGAGAATCATACATTGCCGTTCGCTGTTCGCTTGATCATCACTCATCGTAGCCCGGATAGTCACTTTTGCGCATCGCCGCGCGCGAGGCACGACCCCGCCAGTGCTGCTTCTCTCGCTCCGAACGATCTGAAAGCTCACATCCTATCCAACGACGGAGGTTCTCACGACCATGAACATCCGCAGGCCCCGCCTCCCCACGCTCAAGGCGTCCAGCGTCATTTCCCCCGCCATGGCCCTCGACGTCTACGACGAGGCCATGCTCGTCGCCCAGGAGGACGAGGGCACCGACCACGCCAACAACGATGATGGCGACGATCAGTCATCGGACGAGGACGAAATATCCTATTCCTACGGCGGCGCGCGGGATTCTCCGTTCGATCAGCCCGATCTCGAAGCCGACGTCGTGGCAGCCCTGCGGCAAATGCAGGTGGCCTCCGATCAGCGGGCGAAGAATCGTCGCATCAAATTCACCAAGGGGGGGCGCAGCCGCAGCAACTCCGACGACGGCAGCAATGGCGGACAACAGGGCGCGGGGGGAGCTCGACGGACCAACCGCATCGCGGTGGTCGGCCGCTCGGTGTTGGGCGGATCGACCGCCATGTCCCCCATGGAGCGGAGCGCCATGACCCGCAGCCTCCGCCGTCCGGCGTTGACGGGATCGCTCGATAACGAGTTCCTAACGCCGCACATCGAGGACATCGGGATGAAAATTAGGGCCAACGATTGGCTCGCCTCCTTCAGGCGGCTGGATCCGCGGTATCAGATATTGCACTTCTTCAACGAGCTTGCCGTGGATGGGGTGGAGGCTTTCGAGAAGAAGGGCGCCAGGACGAGCGATACGGCGCAGCTGCCGAGAATATTGAGGGGATTCACCCGGAGCGGGATATTTTCAGGTGAGCCATGGAACATGGAATGTTGTAAATTGGGCGGTCGCTATCAAGATCATCAAGATGGAACTTTGCAGAGAGTATTTACCGAACTCGTGTGGTCGCTGTCAAGATTGACTGAGTGGAATTCTGCTATGTTTGCACTGGCTATTGTTCGTAGTGCTCCTTCACTTGGTTGATTCCTTCCTGATTTTGTTAGGAAAAAACGTTTACTGACAACTGAGACATTTCTCTGACACCCTCCCCTCCTTGAACAGTTTGGCGCCCTACCTCTAATGACGCCATCCGCAAGATGATAACTGGAGAAGGTGTGGGGAAGGGATTGGACATCAAAGGAAAGTCAGCCAAGCAAGGGGTTTTCTCCGGGGTATGTCCTTCTTTGCATTTCTCCCACACATTCATATTTGTTTTGCATGCCTCATGTCCATCTTTGCATTGTATCTTGATGATTGAACTGTGAAGTACGTTCCATTTTTGCAAATACACGATAACAACCACAAAAGCAGAGTTGGCAGCATGAGGGCCGACAAAAGATTTAGAATATTCTATCCCACCAAAGCCTCCCGGGACTTTGCATTGGCCAAGCTTAACAGCCTCGGAAAGTCCATGGCTTACCGCGCCAGCCGCGCGAGGAGAGAAGTGGAGGCGGAGGATGCGCGACGGAGATCCATCATCGAACGAGCCCGACGGGGGTCCCTGCTCGAGGAAGTGAGGGAGATAGAGGGGAGCCTACACGACATTGACAAGGAGCTCTTGGAGATTCAGCAATGTTGGATGGAAGATCCCACTGCGCATCACATAAACGACTACGCAGGATCAGGGGGCGTGTATGGCCTTGATGTTGGCGAGAAGTTATTTTGGCACGCGTATGTGGCCGACAGGGACATATCCTGGGAGAAGGGGTCAGACTATGACACAGGGCGGCCATCGATGCCAGAGTTTCAGGACATGAACGTCAACACGCTGAGGAATTGGAAGGAGAAGCCTGCAGGGGAGTCCAATCCCCGCCCTGTTCTGTGGCATGGTGGATGCGGGGGCAAACTGGACAAAGATGCACCCGCGTCGGATCCAATGAGCCCGCTGGGTCTGCTGATGGCCTACGAGGACAACGACACAGTCATCCCAGTTGTTAGTGATTTTGATTGTTTCTTGCTAGGCACGAGGGGAGTTAGGTACAATGAGCCTCTGGGTGCAATGGAGCTGTCCAGTCTCACAAAGTGTGTGGATGAAATTGGTGGAATCTTGGCCACTCCCAAAGAGGATAACGACTGGACCATGCGTTGGTTAGAAGCAAAGAAGAAACGCGTCAAATCCCATTCGGCCCATGAAATGCCACCCTTTGGTTATGCTGACCCTGTAAGTGCCGTTTTCGCAATGTTTATTGAATGGTCTCTTTTGGATCATGAACATTGTTCTGATCTTCATTTCATTCGAACAATAAAAAAACAGAGATCATACAAAATCATGACAGGTGCTGTGCATAGATTGAAGGTAAATGGTGCTGTGAGGCATGGCCCTGAGTGTTTCAACTATGACTTTCCTCAGGTATGTTCTTTTGCGTATCATTTGTTTACTTTCTAGTGACTTGATGTGTACAAACAGCCATTCGAATGTTTCCCTTAGGATTTGGATGATGAGTATCTCGTCGTGTCAGACACATTCCCTGGGGTGCCATGGAGGTACTGTGATTCTCAGGAACTAATCCGAATCCTATGTGATCAGGTTGATCAAGGATTCACTTTTCCCCTCAATCCAAAGTGGATATTATGCGATCCAGGATGGAAAACAGTGTACGACAAATTAATGGCCAGTAGCAAGGCCAATGTCCAGGATTCTTTGATGATCTGGTATCCCAGCCAAATCCGCCAGCGAATTAATGAAATTTCGGCGGCATTTCCAAAAGGCTTTGTTGACGGAAGTAGTCTCACACGTTCGAGCGAATCGAGTGGTGTCAAAACAGATCTTGCCATACTAGACCTGAGGCGATACATGGTGAGGAAATGTCCAAACTTGTAGTGTGTTCCTGCACTCTTCTGGAACCATCTCACTTTGTGACCACTATCTTCCGATGTCCATTCAGGTCCGCATGGCCACAAGGCATAAGCTCAATAAGGCCTTTTCTACCCGCTCCTTGATGAGTAATGTCACAGAAGTTTCCTTGGATGTGGGAGAAGATGAAATAGAACTTTGGGATAATGAGATACCGGAAGATAGATGCAGTTATGTCAGTACAGATGTAGTCTTAAGGACGAAAAGAACCACTAGTCTCTTCATGGCAGCTGTCGAAAACGCCCGCAACAACAGAAGAAGAAATTCAATGGTGAAGTTGAGGTCCAGGCGAAAAGGGGGTATGGTCTGGGCAGCAGTGCAAACTGTTCGAGATTCGAGGAAGAAAAACTCTCAAGAACAGACACTGGAAAAGGCAGAGGCCGATGATGATGCTGAGCCATACTCACGTAGCAATCTGGTGAGTTTCATGACGAGTCCTGGCAGTGAAATTGGGGGGCCAATGGACGCTGTGCATGAGGCTAGTCTTTCTGATATTGATGCCACAACTGAGTCATACACAAGACTTGTGGACATCTTGAGTTCTAAGTCAATTGAGGGCGAGCCCAATTATGGTTTTACTGGAATTAACCTGGCTACAAAGTCATACAAAGCACTTGTGGACTTGATGACAAAACCTGGCGATGAAACTGGGAACGTCGAAAGCAGTGGTATCATTGAGGCAGGAATGCCGTCAAAGACAAATGAAAATGGGACAACTATGCCATCATCAGCTGTGAAGACTGCATCGAATTCAAGAAATCTTAATTCGGAGGCAAATGCTGACAAAGATACTTCCTCTGCTGCGCAGGATGATGGTGCCCCTATTTCCCCTCATAGCCCGATTACAGCCAAAGCAACGAAAGAATCAAACGGTCATGGATTTAGACAGACGTTTTCCTATCAACCTGTGATCAAGAAAAAGGCATCTGGCGAAGGGGACAATGCAATAGAGCCTGCTCGCGCACAGAGTGCTCGGGTTCATAGAAGAGATTCATTGGTAACGCTGAAATCGCGAAGATCGCAGAAGAAGTCTAGTTTATTTCGGGCTGCTGTGCAAACTGTTCAAGTGGCTAATAACGTGAAACCTAGCTCAGAAAAAAATGACGAAAATGACTCAAGCACTGCAATTGAAACAGAGAATAGTGACACTACTCCCTTGGCCACAACACAGAAAGCGCAAAGCGATAGGAGAGACTCACTAGTTCAGTTGAAAATGTCAAGTAGGTCGAGCGGCATGTTCCTCTCAGCAGTAAAGGTTGTTCAGCAGTCCCAGAGTAGCCGCATCAGCGACTTATCATTGAAGGACTAGTAGAGAACTTTCTTCGGTGAATTTGATGGGACATGGACTATCATTTTTCGCCAATTTGTATCTGCTGGAAAGGACAGTCGCTTTGACGCGGCACTGTCCAGCCTACTGAATAAAGTGGCTCGCTTGTGGAGAGGTGTACCAATGCACTTTCTGATTACTGTGTATTATGCTGTGTTTGTTTGGGTTGATCGAGCTTGTGCAATCTTGGAAGAGATGAAGATCACATGTACAATTGTGAAAATTCATCATGACGAAGTATTCTAGAGATATCATATGGTACCTTGTGAGATAGACCCATGGCCTGCTCGTTTCTAGAAACTCATTCTATGCAGCCCTGAGCATCACAGGGGTTATGTAGATCTGATGTGTAAATGTAACTATGTACTGTAGTATAACTTCCATTCCTTCGTCTATCGATCCATTGCACAGGGAGCAAGAAGTATCCAATCTTGATGCAGATTGGTGCTGGCGCATCCTATCAAAGGTCAGCGAGACTTCCATCAGTCTTATGAGAGGGAATGTTCAATGTGAGCTCCATGTATGATTTGACAAAACCTCTAGGATTATACCGCAGAGCTACACGGGTGTTTCTTTTGCCGCGCTGCATCCAGGCCCAAGAACTGTACAGTACACACAATACACATTGATTCATGAATTGACTGTGGAATTGACTTCCATTGAGTTGCCACTTTCCTGCGTAGGTTTGGGTCTAAACCCCTAGAACAAAAGTGCGGCGACTACCAGTCCGAGACCAACAGCAGACCCAAACTTCGCCGCCGCACTCTTCGCCTCTACCCCATCCTCTAAGTCGATTTCCAGCTCTTGCTCCTCGGTGTTGTCGGTCTCGTCACTCGGTTTCAATGCAACCTGTGCACCGCACACCTCAACCGATTGGTCCTCGCTTTCGGCATGAAGGTGGTGGCTCCCGAGCTTCGCGCCTGCCTTCGCGGCTTCCTGCCCGTGCTTCGTGACAAATGACTTGACAAATTCGTTCGCCTCATCAATGCCAGTCCTCGCGCTCCCGCAGGAGTACAAGTTGGATAGCATCGTCTCGCATTCGGCAGATGCATAGCGGCAGTGATCCTTCATGGCCAATGTCAAGACCTCCGAGTACGCCTCCTCAAACAGCTCGTCCACCGACTTCGTGACGCAGGCGTTGCAGTACAGGGCACAGACATCGTTGATGACTGTGTCTCCCATCTCGCTCTTCCAGAGGCCGCCGCAGCCCTCACTTTCTGGTGAGCTCACGAACTCCTGGCAAGTACAAACTCCTCCAAAACGGCATGCAGGATGGCTCGGCAAGGTGTCCTGGCATTCTCCAAGTCCGCCAAGCGATGGCTCGGCGGCAGCAGGAGGCCCTGCCACTACTGGAGCTTGGGGCTGAGCTGGCTCTGCTTCGACCACCGCATTACACCCACAGTACTTGTTGCAGAGAGAGTCAATCTGGATGTCTCCAAAGGGGCTTGTGTAGACCCCACCGCAGCCGGTGCTCTCGGGGGCACTGACAAAAGCCTCGCACTCACAGATGCCGCCCAATGTGCAAGTCGGGTGTGCATCGATGGTGTTGACGCAACTCTCGTCAACCTCCTCAGCAACTTCAGCTTCACTAGCAGTGCCTGAGCCGCATCCGCAGTACTTGTTACAGACAGAATCAATCTGGGTGTCCCCCCAGGAGCTCGCGAACATCCCTCCGCAGCCAGTGCTCTCGGGAGAGTTGACGAAGGTCTCACAGTCACAAACGCCACCCATCGTGCAAGCGGGGTGCGTATCAAGGGAGTCAACGCAATTCTCGTCGCCCTCCTCCTCTGGGGCTTCGGCTTGTTCTTCGACTGATGCAACCGCCTCGTCCACGGCCGCAGTGACCTCGCATCCGCAGTGGTTTGCGCAGAGAGATCTCACCTCAATATCTCCAAATGCACTGGCAAAGAAGCCATTGCAACCTCCCGTGGTCTCGGGGGCATTGACGAAGGTCTCGCAGTCGCAAATGCCACCAAAGGTACATGAGGGGCTGTCGGCGATGGTGTCGACGCAATCGTCCTGGAGGTGGCGAAGCTTCTGCTTTTCGGTGGCGGTCACGAAGGGACTCATGTCCATCTGCGGAAGCATGGATGCATCACAGGTATCCTGCAGGCATAGGTCCACAGTAAGACTTGTCTTCTGAGCTGTCACCTGACCGTCACCGGCTGTAAAAACGAACCAATATCCCATGACGCCTGTGTGCACAATCTCTGCGTCATAATCAGTCACGAAGCGCACCATCAGATCAGCCGGGAACTCCTTCGGGGGGTTGAAGTTGGACACCGACACTGCTGTCAGGAAGCCCTTATCTGTGTCCGGATCGGTGCCATAGGTCGTTTGGCCATCGCAGAGGCGTTCGCCAGTCTCGTAATCCTCGAGCCACATTTCCTTAGCGGCGATGTGCAGGTGGGCCACACAGCGTAGGAGCTGGACGTTTTCGGGACCGGAGTACGGGCCGCGGAAAAAGTCGTCCTTGAAGATCTGGTTGAATGGCTTGATTATTTCGAGTCGCTGTTCGTGGAAGGTACATGAGATGTGATAGTGGTGTGAGAACGGAGTAAGGATAGTATCAATCAATTAGACTCTCCAGAAGTTGTGCACATGCTACATACCTGCACCTTGGGGTTCTCCGGTGAGACCTGCTCGGGCGGCAAAAACTCCCAGCTTGGAACATCGTGCTCCAACACACTGTCCGCCATGGGAGAGATATCAGCCGTCAACATGTGCACATCCAGGATGGGCGGGTCATCCGGTTGCATCTCCCTGTAGGTGATATTGTACCTCATGCGATAATCGACGGTGGGACCCTCGAGGTCAGTACAATTGGTACAACAGTTCACTCCTCCTGTGATGTTGCCCTGCTGGAGTTCATCAAGATAGGTACCTGGGGGGCTGCTCTCGAGGGAGCACCTACACTCCACGCAGGCCAGCCACTCGTCCACCTCGCGTAAATCAATGAGGTGAAAGATCATGGAGTTCCCATCCTCTCCTGAGAAGAGACTGTACGGTTCGGGGAAGGGTGCATCGGGAGCCGTTTGACGAATACCCTCGCTTCCCTGACCGAACACGATAGATCCAGAGAGGTGATGCACGTACAGCTCATTCACGGGGACGGGTACCACACCCTCCTCGGAATCGGGATCACCGCTAACAAATTCGAAGGTGCGCTGGCCGATGACCACACGATAGTCTTGAGGAAAAGGGTCCTGCATCACGAAGAGTCGATTGATCACCCCCCCGGGAGTCAGCGTGGCGGGTCCGCTGAGGCAGGTCCTGTAGTACGTCAGGGGCGGCTCGTCCTCCAGGAGCACGGGCTCGGAGCAGTACGATCGGAGGCTCGACGCCTCGATCTGATCGGCCTCGCTGATGCCGGTCTTCTGGATCTCGTCGCACTCGTCCTTCGACTTGCCGAGCAATGCCGTCGATGCGGGCGCCACGCGCTCGAACTCGTCGAGTCCCCAGAAGGCGGAGACTCCCACCTTGAGCTTCTGGTTGCCGCCCGCGCAGTGATCTCCCACCTGGCACGCGAAGTACAACATGCTCCCTTCGTCTTCGGGTTTGACGGTGTACGTGTACGGACTCTCGCCCACTTGTCCCAGCAACGTGGCGTCGCTGAAGTCGCAAGCGTGATAGTGCTCCTCGCTCGCCATGAGGTACACGTTGTGAGCCGCGTAGTCGAAGACGATCTCGTCGCCCGGGCTCACCCCCTCGGTGATGGGAGGGTAACACACGCCATCGGTCCAACCGAGCGGGCCGAGGGGGGTGTCGGATCCGACGTTTATGGTGACGGGGTTGGAGACTTGGCCGGAGCTTTGGATGGAGGATTCCTGAGCATCCTGGGATTGGGAGAGCCCTGGGCGGGGAGCATCGATGGCGAGGAGGGCCGTGAGGAGGGCGGCGGGGTACGTGAGGGCCTTCATGGTTTTCGACGATAGCAGAGGATGATTTGTGAGCCCTCTTCGATTGGTTGGTGTATTGTAATGCAAATGAGGAAATGAAAAATGAATCTCTTGCTTGATATCGTGTATCGTATTGTAGGTAGCAATGATCTGCAATGATTGAGTGAGTGATTTTGTGAGCAATCGATCCATCCATCCAAGCATAACGTGTGAAGAGAGATCCATGACGTGTCCATGATGTTGTGAACACGGAACGAAAGAATGCTTACTTTTTTTATGTAGCTGATGTCAGATGTCATGCTTTTATACTATTCCTACGTTAGTAAATACAGAGTAACCAGTCCCAAATGGGAAAGATCAGAAAAAATGGTACCACGTCTTACTTTGCAAAGAATGATGTATGTTGGAATCAATACTATATTACATACGATACGTTCCATACGATACAACGACCTTTTTGATACGATTCCGCCCGGGATGCATGAAGAATCAGATCGAATCCGGCCTAAACGAGAACCTTAGAGTAGAGATAACCCTAAGGTATCTCATACATATCTTATTTCCAAGCTTCGTAGATGAGTAATTACATACAACAGGGTGGTTAGTAAATTGGACCCACAGGGAGAAATCATGTTCTCAATTATGATGATGGGGCAGGCAAAATTCAATCATCATTTCCATCACTGAATTAGGGTCCCAGATGAGGAGATGGGGGGGAGGGGGGTTATAAAGATCTCATCCAGCACAGTGCATTGTCCCCAGTTGCTAGTGTAACTAAGTACTTACCTGTCATCACGAATAGAAAGCAGATGGAGGCATGATGACGAGGACGCCATCATCTGTCATCATCATCAACAACAACATCAATTGATTCAACAGGACTGTTGTTTGACTACCGCTTTACACGGCTGTGTTTGTGATGGATGAGGTATTTATGGTGCACCATTATGTGCAGCATAAAGCAGCTGAGTTGAAGAAGATGACAACAGCAACAGCAGTCAACTTTGTTCTCGAACATTGTTTTCGTGGTACTGGTAAGAAGCCACCACGGAAGCAGGGGGCATTGACAATGATGTTTGAAGTTGCAAACTCACCTGTGGAACACAGGAGAGTCAATGACAATGAAAGCTACTAGGAGTGACTGCCAATATACATAACAAATACATGTAACCAATGTACAACCAGTGCACAATCGTAGCACAGCAAATGCACAATACATTCATGAATATCTGATACATGAAACATAAATGCATTAACTACTAATTTATTGATGTTTTATGCTACCAATATATTGTCATATATTACTATTGAAAGTACCACTGCATTGGCTACCAATCCATGAATGCTTTACTGTTGATATTGATATTGATAAATGCTTAGTTATATATTTTATTGCAATGCCCACTATCACTGCTAATGCATTATCATATATCACTATTGTGATTGTTGTTGTTGCTACATTGCATTATCGCCAGAAGACATGAAGTTACTTATGATACAAATTACGCATAATTGCTAGAGGCTGCAATTGCAATTGCTCTGGCTACTGCCCCTGGCCTTCTGATTCTCATCATAAACAACACATGCTGTACATAATTTTTGTGCGGCAGCTGCAAGCTTGCAATTATTTGCCTCTTTGACCCTCTCGTCAAATTGAAGCTCGAAGGTTTGTTTGTTTGTTTTTTGGTTTTGTCACAAAATCTTGGCGCCTACTCTCCCTCCGTGAATTCTACATACGCATGTGTACCAGAATTTCATAAAAGGGACTCCTCACCAACTGCCCTTGACGGAATTCACCATGTTCTCTGAAAATGCCCGGCAATAGCTCTCATTTTGCTAAGCAAGATTGGATTCAGTTTCAGTACATGTACATGCACCCACGGCCACCTCACGATCTGCCATGGCATACCCGACCATTCGAGAGCACCCTCAATGACCATCCCAAAGTTCCGGCACCAGCAGCATCTATGTCTATGTTGTCCCTGGAATTGGAATGGGAATTACAATCAATGCCACACTCAGGTACCACCTCCATCTCCAGCTCCAGGGCAGTGGCAACTAACCAAAGATGCACCCACCATGACCACCTCAAATACTACCCCACCAACCATCCCGGCAGCAGGGGAAATCCCAGGAAGCGTCTAGGTGCAGGCAGTATCATTATCATCCCTGTCACATAGGAGAGATAGGGACCATCTCCTTCTCCATCATAGCCATAGCGGCAAAGCCTCCCAAAGATGCACTCATGCTCAAGACCCACGACCGACGACCCACGACCACACCACGCAGTGATCCGGAATTCCCCATCACTCGTACTAAGGCCACAGAGAAATCATTCCATGAGCAGGGAGTACTACATCAACATCAGCGTCAGCGTTTATTCTCTCCCAGGGACTGTCAGGGACAGGCATGACAATGACAATCAATACCAATACCACATCCAGAGACCTCCTCCATCTCTAGGATGGTGACAACTCCCGCTGATGGATCCACTAACTCGGGAGCAAACATCCAAACAGCAACAGGTGCAGCAGCCCCAGCAGCATCTGTAGGCAGTCTCTAGGACGGGTAGAATAACCCCTGCCACACCCAGGACCAGGAACCTCCTTCACCATCACTACGGGACTACGGGGCTAAGGTGCTACGACTACGGTGCTACGGTGCTACGTCGCTGTGGGGCTACGGGGCTACAGGGCTACAGCTACAGGGCCCTGACCCCAGCCCCGGGTGTCTGTGTCTGTGTCATTATCATCATGTCTCTCAGTCGAGGGCGAGGGGTCCAGTTGCCCCCTCTAGATACCTATCGCTGATCCGAACCACCAGCAGCCCTCATGTAGCCACCTACCTACATATTGCAAATAGCATGCAATGCTGCTTTACCATACCTTTTGTGGAAGAATTCCTGCCCCTCCAGCAACAAACCGATTTCGCTATATCGGTACGCTTATTTCCGGGTCCTATCTCCTTATCCGTCAAGTACTGTATGAAGTACTTATCTCGACCTTACCAAAAT
>JALLBE010001033.1:0-12046 GCA_036939795.1 Thalassiosira mediterranea
GAGATAGCAATGCTTCATCTGGTTGCTGACCCAGGGCCCTTGGATGGCCCCACAGTGTGTGTGAGACCTGGTAAAAATGGCCAGATGTGGACACTGTCTCCAATGTTGTGTGATCTACTTCTCTGACCACACATCATGGTACTTTTTACCTGGTTTGAAGCTGTTTTTTCATGCACACTTTTAATTAAATTTTTGACTCTGTTTTAACAATACACTTTGGCATGATGATGTATACAGTTGAATTGAAATCTTGATTTTTACCTTTAACATTGTAGATTTTGAAAGTCTATCACAGGTGTCTTGTCTTGGTCAGGGAAGGGGAAGCTGTTGAAGTGAATAAGAATGTACATAATTTTATTGCTTGTTACAAAGGAAATGCATAGAATGTTTCAATATCAAGAATGATTACTCTAAATAGATTTATTGGTTGCGCTTCTATGCATTTAATCAATGTTTATCAAATACTCACTGAAGAATTATTTGATTGACCATGTTAGTAATTCTAAAGAATCAGGATAATTGCTGAGAACAAGTATCATAACAGTGAAAGACTAAAGTATCTCCCAAACAAAATGGGGAACGTATCTACAGGGGTGGGCTGTTCCGTGCAATATGACTGAAGAGGCATGTTTGGACTAACTTGTGATGAAGTGCATGCATTGTAGTGTTGTATGATTTCCATTTGTTCTACAAATCATGGGTATATTCTATTTGCCCAGTGTATTGATGCAATAGGAGCAAGCTGAGATGAGAGCTAAATGCGGATGTAGCAGTGAGTACACACATGTGTTCACAGAATAAAGACAGGTATGGTACAACTAATTGTAAATAGCACAACAGGACCATAGTTCCTGGATCTATCTAGCAAGCAATACAATTCTGGATGCTCATACCATACAGACAAGGAATAAGTTGTGAGTGAGAGCCGTATCATGCTGGTTGGCGAAGTTGTCAATGCATATGGCGTCATGTGGTACAGCAGTACAACTGAAAGCATTATTGAATGAAACTGAGATCATGGACACCTCATGTGAGTCTGAGAAGACTAAAGCCAGCAACTTCAACCCATATGTACAGCACTTTGGAGGTAGACCAGCAGTTGGTAAAAAATGGATAACAAAATGCTATCAAGTTAAATAGTACAATGGAAGTGATAACACTTCAACAGCCAAGTTTCCACCTCTCACGCAAAAGAATCTATTCCGTCTGAAGGACGACTCCTCCCGAAGCAGACGTGATGATGTCCAAATTGTCCCGCGGATCGAACTCGTCCTGGAACGCCGGCTGTCCGGTAGCGAAGACGACGTACTCCCACAGGCTCTGATGGCGGACATCGATGATGTTCATCTTGTTCACGGTCTCGGCGATGGGGAGGTAGCAGTCCCGGGTGTTGACCGATCCCACGACGAAGTTCGTCAGGCCGGCCATCGATCCGTGGACGGCGTTGTGAGCCAGCTGGGTGCAGTACAGGTTATCGGACGTGGTGGGGGGCACTCCTCGGACCATGTAGGAAGGATCGAGGTACTTGAGGTAGAGGCCGTCGCCGTGGGGACTCGCGTCCTTGAGCCTCTGATCGAGTCGCTTCTTGAGCTCGTTGCACAGCCACGGTCCGACGTCGTCGAGGAGCACATTTCCGGAGAGATCCTTCACCACCTCGCCATTGGCTCCCATCTCCTCCATCATCTTTTGTCCGGCGCCCTCGGCGACGACGATGAGCGCGTTCCCGTTCTCGATCAATCGGTCGAAGAGGTGATCCGCGATGCCGCCCTTTCCGTCGAAGTAGAAGTCCACCTCGGGGACGAGGCACAGATCCGCGAGTCCGCATCCGAGGGCAGAGTGCATGGCAATGAAACCGCTGTTACGTCCCATGACCTTCACGACTCCAAGTCCAAAGGGGAATCCTTCAGCCTCGACATTGGCAACGTCGATGGCCTCCCTGGCCGCCTCGACGGCAGTCTCGAATCCGAACGTCCGGTCGAGGAGCGGGACATCGTTGTCGATGGTCTTGGGGATCATGGCCACGGTGATGGGAAGGCCTCGCTTCTTGACCTCGTCGGCGATCTTGGAGGCGCCGCGAAGGGTGCCGTCTCCTCCGGACACGAAGAGGAGGTTGACCCCCTGCTCGACGAGGTTGTCCACGATCTTCTCGGTATCGTGTCCGCCGCGGGAGGTGCCGAGGGTGGACCCTCCCTGCTGGTGGAGGTGGCGAATGTTTTCGATGGTGAGCTCGCGCCAGGTCTCGGGGTAGAGGAAGCCTCGGTATCCCTCGGGAATGCCGTAGGTCTCGGTGACGCCGTATTGCCTTCGGAGGCACATGACGATCTCCCTGACGACGGTGTTGAGACCCGGGCAGAGTCCGCCGCAGGTGACGATGGCCGCCTTGCACTTCTTGGGATCGAACGCGATCTCCGCGCGAGGTCCGGCGAGGATGAAGGCCTTGGAGGCCAATCCGCGGCTGATGGGATTGCACTCCTCCTCGACGTCTCCGTTGGTGACGTCGTCATCGAGGAAGCCCTCGGGGACGTCGCACTCCTCCTCAAGCTTTTCGGTGGCGTCGACCTCGACCTTGGCGGCGACGGCGTCGTTCATGCCGATGAACCAAGTTTTGGGAACCTTCTCCTTGAGGGCGAGGGGGCTGGGCACGTATTCGATATCATCGATCCAGTCGGAGAGGTGGTCGATGCGCTCGACGTTCCAGAGGTCGCCCTCGGCGGCCAGGGGCGAGACAGACTGGCGGGTCGCCCTCGGCACCGTCGCCGGGACGAACGCCGAGGTGGCGACGAGGTTGGCAATCGAGAGGGCGATGGAGAGCTTCATTTTGGATCGAGATTCAACGTGACGGTGCCTATGAATGCTACGAAATAATGAGCTCGAGTCGGCGCTTGCTATTCAATTGAGGCGAACGACCGACGACTTGGATCGGCTGTCTTCAGGGGGTGCCGGGTGCCGGGCCAACGCTATCGAACCTTTGCGTGCAACATACATCCGTCCCCGCATGTCTAGATACTCGCTCGCTCTCGCTGGAGGTGGCGGTGCTTTTGCCTTGCATCTTGGCTTCATTTTCTTTTCCTCTTTCATTCATCATTCATGTCCTGCCTGTGCAAGATCTTGGATCTTTCACTGGATCTTTTCCAGATCCGCACAGATAGATGTCACCAGAGGATATTGATTCCAGCATATCTTTATTGGTAGCTAACTTACTTACGTACGATACGTTTTGTATGTACCAACGATCCGGCATGCAGGATCCAGGATCCAGGATCCAGGATCCAACAACTGGAAAAGAGGGGGCACGCCCTGTGCCCCGACGGCGAAGCCAACCGTCGACAATCGATCATAAAAAATCGACGACAATGGTTCCGAGCAACGAAGTCAAGCCCCCTCCCGCCGCGGCGGCGACCCTCGCCGACCCCCACCTCTGGCTCGAGGAGGTCCTCGGCACCAAGCCCCTGGAGTGGGTCGAATCCTGCAACGAGCGCTGCATCTCCTCCATAGGCGATCCCAAACTCACGCCCGCCTACGCGAACATCAAGGCGGCATTGGATTCCAAAGACAAGATCCCCTCGGCGTTTCGCATCGGATCGTCTGATTACTACAATTTTTGGCAGGACTCCGATCACGTCCAGGGTATTTGGCGTCGTACAACGCTTGATTCGTTCAAGTGCAAGGAGACCGAATGGGAGACGGTTTTGGACATCGACGCGCTGCCTCCTCCGGAGACGGGGACGGCCAAAACGTGGGTGTGGCACGGATCGACTTTGCTCGACGAGCCCGGCGTGGAATGCGACCGTGCCATCATCAAATTGAGCCCGGGCGGTAGCGATGCTGATATTTGCCGCGAGTTCGATCTCAAAACGGGCGAATTCGTCGACCCCGCGGGCCCAAAAAGGGGGTTCGCCATCGAGACTCCCGCGAAGACTCGCATATCCTGGCGCTCACGCGACGAGTGCCTCGTGGGCACCGACTTCGGCGAAGGATCGCTCACCGACTCGGGATATCCCCGTGTGGTCAAGTCTTGGAAGCGTGGCACCCCCCTCAGCGAGGCGGCGACCGTCTTCGAGGCGGAAAAGACCGATATTGCAGCACACATGTACGCGTACGAGGACAGGGGACACTTCCACGAGTTCCAGCTGCGGAGCATCACCTTTTACACGTCCAAGTATTTCTACAGGTCATTGACTGCCGAGGGAATCAAGAGTGCGACTGCCGATGCGGAAAGTGCGCCGTTTGCGGAGGTCCCCATCCCGGAGGACGCAGAGCTGGGCACCTTTGCGGACGTTGCGATCGTAACCCTTCGAAGTGACTTCCGCGAGTTCAAGACCGGTTCGCTGCTCAGCCTTCCCATGGAGGAGCTCATGGAGGACAATTGGTCGAACGCCGTGGCACTGTTTGAGCCCACCCCTACGCGCTCCCTGTCGTCCACGACTGAGACTAAGGATTACCTCATTCTCAAGACTCTAGAGGACGTTAAGTGTTCCCTGGAATTTTACAAATTCGATGCCGATACAAAATCTTGGAAGAGGCAGGACGGTGGCGACTCTGCTGCAGTGCCTGTTGGTCAGGATGTTTCTGTGGGATCTCACTGCCGCGATGCCACCTCGGACAACACGTTGTGGCTGTGGAGGGACGGGTACCTCGTCCCGGACACGCTGGAGATGACTTCTGCCGAGGACTGCTGCAGTACGACCGAGAAGGTGAAAGCGAAGCCAGAGATGTTCGACGCGAGTGGCCTGACGGTGGAACAGAACTTTGCGACGAGTAAGGATGGGACGAAGATTCCCTACTTTGTCATGAGAAGGAAGGACATGGTCATGGACGGGTCCAACCCAACACTGGTGGACGCCTATGGTGGCTTCGAGATCTCGATGACCCCTGGCTACTCCGCCGCCGTGGGCAAGGCCTGGCTTGAGCGAGGCGGGACCAAGGTCATTGCCAATATCCGGGGAGGTGGCGAGTATGGCCCCTCTTGGCACCAGGCCGCGCTGAAGGAGAATCGGTACAAGTGCTACGAGGACATGGAGGCGGTGGCTCAGGATTTGATCGACAGGAAGATCACCAGTCCAGAGAAGATGGCTTGCATTGGTGGTTCCAATGGTGAGCATCATATATTTCTCCATTGACTGGACAATATTATTGTTTATCTTTTCTCATTCGGGACCTGTTTCGAACAATAATTTGCCATACCACAGGAGGACTCATGGTGGGCAACCTTATCACGCGGCCGATATCCTCGAGGGTGTTTGGAGCGGCTGTTTGCCAGGTCCCACTGCTGGACATGAAGCGCTACTCACACCTGCTGGCGGGCGCGTCATGGATGGGCGAATATGGAGATCCTGACACTGATGAGTGGAAGTTCCTGAGGAAGCATTCTCCTTACCACTTGCTGCGGAACGACATTCTGGGCAAGCCGGAGGAGGGTACCGACGGCGCGCTTGGCGAAGCCACCACCTCGACTGATCCCGAGTGGAAGTGTCCCAAGACACTGTTCACCACGTCGACACGCGACGATCGGGTCCATCCTGGCCATGCAAGGAAGATGGTTGCGGCGCTACTCGAGGAGGCAGGAGAGGAGAAGGCGCCTGAGGTGCACTACTGGGAAAACACGGAGGGTGGGCACGGTGGGGCTGCAGACAATTCCCAGAGGGCGTACATGTGGGCTCTCACTTACAACTTCGTGGCGCAGGCCCTAGGTCTGGAGGAATGAAGCAGTGATGTGCAGTGGGCTATTGTGGATCAAAGAGGAGAGAGAGGTCGGTAGGGGTCCCATATGTACCAGGCTAATGCATTAGATACTCTGTTTGCTATAATGAGATCAATAAAAGCAGGCATCTACTATGGGATCGTTTCTACCCATCCATCTACACATCACCAACTGGATTGTTTCTACGCATCCATCTACCTACATCACATAACCAACTATTGTTTGCCTTTGTCACACGGAGTTTCCGATGAGACAGCAACCTCAAACAGCTCTATATCACCTTGATCACAAACTGAATCATATGTGAAGTGAATCGACCTTCGCAAGCATCTCCTATTGCACTTCCTCCTTGCCTTTTGCTTTCAGAGCTTCTGACTTCTGCTTCAGATAACTCTTTATTGCAGTGGGAATGGCCTTTCGATCGTACTGGAAGTCCTCTCTACTAATTGCCACCGAGGATTTCTTCCATAGATCCTCACGGATACTCTTGTCTGTGGCACCGCCTTTATAAACCTTGTCCAGCTTCTTGCCCATGCGAGCTATTGTTGGTTGAATAATTACATTGTTGTACCTTTTCGTACTTTCCTCAAGATCAGCTTTGAATCCCATCCGTCGCCAATCCACAAGCGCAAATGTATGGATTATGTCGAAGAGCTTTTTGAATTCACTTAGTTGATTGTCCTGGATGTCTTTATCCTCTTCAGAGCCAGGGAATAACTTCTTTTTGATGACCCCAATCACATACACAGGCCCAATGTAATCGTCATTATGTTTCAGTTTGGAAGGACACAGTGGGCAATCGCGATACTCATGTCTCATAAAAATGAAAGATCCCACGGTGGCATCTTTCAGCCACGTTGCCACCTGACGAGCACTACTTTTCTTTTTACCAGAGTAATTGGCCTTGTTGATTTCGTCACGGATTCGTCCATGGTCCCAGTCTGGAACTTTGTGAGCTATCTCTTTGGGCGCTATTGCAAACCCAGGAGTAGCAATTCCTTCATGAAGGAATGCCCCAAACAACAAACTGCATCTCTTGTCACCTTCAGGACTAGATTTGTCAGGGAACATGCCAGTGTTAAGATGAAAAAGAGGTTTGTTCATGAACGCATCTTCAGAAAATGCATCAGGGCCTGCCTCTTTGCCCCAGAATCCAGCATTAGACCCTGGGTCTAGACGAGATGTCTCATCACTTGTCTCGACCAGAACGGGATGCTGATCACTCTGAGAAGGCACAGAGTCATCGTCTGACTCTTGTTTGATGGTACATTCCTCTTGATGCATTGGTTCGTTATCTATCTCTTTTTTTGGCATATTCCTGACCACTTCGTTGTTCTGAACTTTCATGCCATGATTATGATAAGTCTCAGCGGGCCCAGATTCGTCATCTGTCTCTGCTTTCATCTGCTGTTTGATGTTAACCTCCTCTCGACGTCCCAGAGAACCTACGCTGGAATCGTCCAACGTAGATGTCTGATTTGCTTGTTTCTGCTTCTGAGAGGATTCGAGAGGACCGGATGTCTTCGAGCGCTTTTCTGGCCTCATCGAGTTGTTGGAAACAATTCTATCTGGAGCACTTGATTTGGACTCGTCGTTGAAGGAGAGTGCATGAGGCACTTCCTGTGGGCCGATGTCCGTTCCACCATTTGCTCCACCAGTTGTCCCAGGAGAAGTTTTTCCATCCGATAAATTGCTCCTGTGCCGGTCAGTATCGTATTCTGCTGGTCGACGCTCGCCACACTGGGACTTACTTTGGACTGTTGCTCCATATCGTTGTCATGGGGAGAAGTATCACCGTTGCCGAGGCGCTGGGCTATGGCCATCTCCATGGCAAATTCACCACCGTTGCACATTTCCATGGGGCATTTCACGGAGATCAACTCGCGCTCGCATCCGGTAACTGTATCGCCGTTGCAACTACCCATAACGATTCGAGCGACGCACTCTTCGCACAGGTCGTGATGGCAGGTCCCCCGAAGGAACCTCAGCCCTCCGTCTGAGCGCGAGCAGCGGGGGCACTCCCATCGAGAGAACGTATTGGACGCCATGGTTCCTCTCGCCAGGCGCTCTCGAACGATAGCATGGATGGGCTCCCTACATTGCTGCAGATACTCCAGATATGATGCGCAGCATCCGCGCCCAGACCTGCAAAAGTGTTTGATGTTGCGAGCTGTTGCGAGTTGCGAGTTGCGATTTGTGATATCATTGACATCTAAAGATAAGTAAAATAAAATCTTTTAGTATCATGTATTTCACGTCTAGCCTTAGAATAAATAAAAATATTTAATTATGATGATCACCTGATAAACTTCTTTCTCAAAATATTAGTATCTTTGCCTTTTCCTACCGCTTGCAACACTCTCTCCTATCTGCAGTTGTCTGCAGGCTCGGGCTGATCGTCGGCAGATCTCTGGGGCGCTGCCGCCTGGGGCGCTGCCGCCGGCCAGAGTCACACTGCACACACACTGCCGCTCGCTGCCATGCCAGCCATAAAAGTTCGGCCTATCAACTCGCGTGCTATCCTACTGACCCACTCGCGCAACGACGATGGAAGCTTCAATCCCAGCAACGACGAAGGCGGTGGTGGTCGAATCTACCGGTGGGATCGATGTAATGCAGCTGAAAACAGATCATCCCATCCCGTCGGCACCGCCGGGCCACGCCCTGATAAAGAACGAGTTTGCGGGGCTCAACTTCATCGACACCTATCACCGCGGTGGACTCTACCCGCGAGAGTGCCCCTTCGTTCTGGGCCAAGAAGGAGGGGGCACCGTTGCTAAGTTGCCTGAGGATGGCGAGGCCAACTCTGGCGTGAAGGTTGGCGATCGTGTAGTGTACGGTAGCTTCGGTTCCTACGCCGAGTACCTTTGGGTGCCGGTGGACAAGCTCGTTCCAGTTCCGGACGGTCTCGACATGAAAACCGCAGTTGCGTGCATGACGCAGGGACTAACTGCGCACTACTTATCGTCTTCAGTGGGCGCCGGCATCGCGAAGGCTGGCGAGTGGGTGCTGGTGTACGGAGTGGGCAGCGGCACTGGCCAGTGGACGGCTCAGATGTGCAAACTGAGAGGGTACAAAGTCATTGGAACTACGTCTAGGGAAAAGGCAGAAGGCAATGATGCGTCGTCACTTGGCTGCGAAAAGCTGATACTTTTGGAAACCGAAACTGGCAAATCTCACGCATCGTACACTTCCGTGGATATTGCGGCAGAGATCATGAAAGTCACCGATGGGAAGGGTTGCAAGCTCGTGATTGATGGTGTGGGAAAGTCCACCTACGAAATCTCGCTCAAGTGCCTCTCGAAGCGAGGACTCTTTGTATCGTTCGGGAATGCTTCGGGAGCAGTACCCGCCTTCCCTCTCTTGAAGCTCCTCCCACAGAGCGCCTACGTGACACGCCCAAAGCTGAATGATTACGTCGTAACTAGGGAGGAGCTACTGGAAAGAGCCAACGAAGTCTTCGGATGGGCGATGGATGGAAAGCTGAAGGTGGTAATAGACAAGGTGTTCGATCTCGACGAGGCAGCATCGGGACACAAATACCTTGAGGATGGGAAGAGCAAAGGCAAAATCTTATTCACACTGTGATCAGTAATGATTCATAATACCGATGCCGATGAAAATAGCTTGATTTCAATCATTTTTGAACCTATTATGTCTGTGTAATAATAATTTGTACATGTGTTCTATCTATTGTGAATCCTTGCATGAATACCAGCTCTTCCAAGCCCAGGCCCAAAAAGAAAATGGAGCACTACTTCCTACCTACGAAACTCATTGCATCAAAGGAGTGCCATGGCAGCAGCGACTCCTATTCCTGACGCAGAAAGAGCTGCAGCTGTTGCGACAACCTTTTTTCTTCTATTCACACTATGCATCCTTTCGAAATCTGGTTCCATTTCTTGGTCTAGAGTGGACGCTGTAATATTTCCAGAGGAAAGTGATCCAATTTCTGTTCCATGTGGCGAAACCGGTCCGTTGTGCCTAGCAACGCCAGGACTGAATGTAATCATTTTCCCTTTGGGCTTCCACCATCTAAATCTAAAAGGCTTCTTACTCGAAGCAGGTCCATCTTGGGAGGGTTTGGTAGGAGGACTTGGCAGCTTTGACCCTTCAAACTGTGCTGACGAAGGTTGGGCGGGGCTTGATGGTTGCTTGCGCCCGGTTGCTACATGAATATGGTGCCGTGCAACTGATTTGGCTTTTGACACCGTCAAGCCCTTTCGTCTCTTCCCTTCATCTATGGGACTTGGCCGATTCTTTGTAGGGGAGTATGTCGCCTGTGAGACTTTACCAGCATCCTCCTTGGGCCACCAGCTTCTACGCCCTGGTAGGCGTAGATCAACCGACCTTGCTCCCTTCGCCGCTCGCCGCGACGAAGTCATCTCGTCTTGATCTGAACAGTCGCGCTGTCGCCTCCACCACCTTCGAGCTTTCCTGCGATTATTGACAATTTGCTTGTCTTGCTGGTCCCCATCCTCATGTTCATCCCAACTGCAGGTAGACAACAAGGTGTCCACGTGCACCGATGGGGACATGAAACCACTCTCATTCAAACGCCTTTTGAACAGTTCAGAAACAACATCGTGATCATCATCAAGAAGAGCTGGTAACGGAACCGATTCAGATCCCAAATAACCTGTTTTGCTGGAGCGCAAGTCATGAAAGCCACTACTCTCTGAACTGCTACCTCTCTCGTCGTCAAGGTCATCCAGACTACAGTTCGACAGCAAGTTGTCTATCTGCAAAGATGAAGATCCCACGAAGCCACCCTCGCTCAAACGTCGTTTAAACTGCTCGGCAAGATCATCATGATCATCGTCGCGGAGAGTTGGGAGACGTATTGTTTCGGATCCCAAAAAGCCAGTTCTGCTTGAAGTTGACTGGCGCAAGCCATAGCCTTCGATGATATGGCCGTCACGGTCATCAAAACTGAGGGTAGAGTTGATCGATGAATATCTCATATCATCATCGTCCCGGACAGTAGCCAATCTAACAGATTCAGATCTCACGAAGCCCCTTCTGCTGGAGCGCAAATGACACAAGACATCCCGTTCCAAAGCTGAACTCCGGTCGTCCATGTCATCAAAACTACGGGTTGACAACTTGAAGGAATCCGACCTATCGAAACCACTTTTGCCCAAACGCTGCCTGCAAAGCTCGGCTTCGATGTTATGTTCATCGTCGTGCTCGGTGTTGTATTTGACAGATTCGGACTTCACGAAGCCACTCTTGCTCGATCGCAAACGACACAGGTCCTCACGCTCTATCTGGTCGTCAAGATCATCATCAGCACTGCAGGCAGACAATTTGAGCGATTCGGCTCTTACGAAGCCATTTCCACTCACTCGCCGTTGAAAGGGCTCGTCATCTTCATGGTCATCTTCGCGGGGAGTCGTCAACCTGACAGATTCAGTCTTAACGAATCCATTCTTGCTCGATCGCAATCGGCACAGGTCGTCGTAGCGCTCTACGGCTAATCTATCGTCGTTGTCGTCGAGCTCCTCGATGCTGCGGGTGGACAGTTTTCGAGACCTGGATTTTACGAAGCCACTCCTCGAGCGCAGTTTGGACAGCTCCGCCTGTATCGAGGCCCGGGTCGTTCGCGGGCCCTCGGGCTGGTGGCCATCGGTCGGGGTAGCTGGGGGCGACGCCGCGGGCAACGCCTTCCTTGTCATCTGTCGGGGGTGCTCTCAGACGATACTTGTCATTTGCTTTGCGCGCGGAGACTTATCACCCCCATAAGCTCTCTTCACAAACAATGTTGTCTACTCTCTAGAACATTGGCGCACCGGAGGGTTGGCAATCGCTACAACTCATCTTCCCTCTCCGCGCGCTCGAGGCTCAGGGTCCTCATTGACGTCACGCACGAGGCAGATAAAAACCAAGACGACGGGCCAAAAGCTAAGCCGGCCGACGGAAGCAAAGAGGCAAAGGACGGTGACTTCGAGCAGCTCACACGAGACGAATTCCTCCGCTCCTTGACATGGCTGGGCTCAACATTGCATGCTGCGGTGGGGCGTGATTCGATGGGTGATCCCGCGGCGTACAGTAGCGTCGCTGCCGACGATCGACGACGCGCGGCGAAGTGCGGCTTTGGCGGCCGGAGAAACATTCAGTCTTGCTTGTTTGCTTGCTTTGCTTGCTTCGAAGCGAATTCACATTATTCACAACATCTCCTCACTCCTCACACATCTCTCAACAAATTCGGCGTTCATTTTGCCGCTCTATTCATTACGTTGTGTCACACATGTTTGAATTTGTTTGAATCAGTTCATATCTGTCTCATGGCTAAAAACTACTTTGTTGACAACCCATTTTTTACCCCCACTTTGTTTACAATCT
>JALLBE010001034.1:0-12175 GCA_036939795.1 Thalassiosira mediterranea
TAGAGGAGAAAAAACATGCCTTGATTTGTTCTCTATCTAAGGAGTGGCTTCTTCTGACAGCACAGTTGGCTGTTTCCCCATACTCCTCCCCTGGGAAGAACAATGCCTTGGAGGGGTCCTCATCTTTGGTGTTACAGTTACAGGCTTCCCATCAACATCAACAATGATAGAAAGCCGACCCTTTTTTGATGAGGTGACCATAATTTGTCAGATGAATAGAGTGGAGTCCGAGAGACCTCTGTTGCTGCAGCTGTTGGAGCTACAGGCACCAGTGTTGGTGTTGATGAGGCTGCATCTGTATCATTGGCAGGGCCTAGCTGGGCGAGGACAAGAGGCAAAGTCTTCAATCAAATGCCTCATTCCCCGACTTGTCATGATTCACAGGAATCGCTGTGCCGCCAGGCATAGAGATCACATCAGATGCCATGGCACTGGGGCCATTCTGCTGGCTGCCATGGCCCCAGGAGGTATTGCTGGGACTGTTATGGTGTTGGGAAGTGGATTATACTTCCTTGAAGGGATGGGGCCGCTTGAAGGGGAGTTATGAATTTTTGAAGGGTAGCAGAAGGAAAAATGAGGTCGCGGTCTCAGAGGGGGTGGCTGCCTTGGACAGTATGTTTTGCAGGCTTCTGACGGTTGTTTTTAGCAACCAAGGTATCGCTGGAAAGCTGAAAACACGGGGAGTACATTACTAATTTTTATTGTTACCGGTCGGGCAACCAGAGTAAGTTATACTTTTTGCAAAATAATTTCGAGATCGCGAACAGCAGAAAACACTGTTGCTCACGATAGACGATATGTACCATACCCAAACGTTTTGATGGGTGCAACATGCAACAGCCATGGCTGCCGAAATCTTATCCTCGCTCCCCTGCAATGGACGACGTGGACGACGACAAGATAGGCGAATTGATCTACCAATGGCAAATGGCCGCTGCGCCAGGGGCAGGCAATGCGCGGGGGTCGCACGGGCATTGCCGAAGTGAAGCAGGACAGTGTCCTTCGGGGGGCTCGCCGGGTTCCAACAAGAAGCAACACGTCCATATCACGCCTACGACATCAGAAGAAGGAATGCGATGTATCCCTGCTTTGAATGAGGAAGGCCATTCCACGATTAATCCCTCCGCCAAACCTACTGTGGAGAGAGGAGTCATCAGTAGGCACAGGGCTAGAGTTAGTTCCAGGAGGTGCAGCCATGAGGGATGCCTGAAACAATCACAGCAGGGAGGACTCTGCGTTTCACATGGGGCAAAGAGAAAGAAGTGTAGCCACGAGGGATGCCTTAAACGAGCAGTACAGGGAGGAGTTTGCATTGCGCACGGGGCAAAGAGAAAGTATAAGAGGTGTAGCCACAAGGGATGTCTGAAATGGCCACAAAAGGGAGGAGTTTGCATTGTGCACGGGGCAAAGATACAGGTGAAGAGGTGCAGCCGCGAGGGGTGCCTGAAAAAGGCAGTACAGGGAGGAGTGTGCATTATACACGGGGCAAACGCAAAAAGATAGAGGTGCAGCCATGAGGGATGTCTGAAACTAGCACAACAGGGAGGAGTTTGCATTGCGCACGGGGCAAAGAGGAACAAGTGCAGCCATGAGGGTTGTGTGAAATGGGCAGTAGAGGCAAGAGTCTGCACTGTGCACGGGGCAAAGGTAAAGAGGTGTAGCCACGAGGGATGTCTGAAAAAGGCACAACAGGGAGGAGTCTGCATTTAGCACGGGGCAAAAAGGAAGAGGTGCACCAGCCGTGAGGGATGTCTGAAACAAGCACAACAGGGAGGAGTTTGCATTGTGCACGTGGCAAAGAGGAACAAGTGCAGCCATGAGGGTTGTCTGAAATGGGCAGTAGAGGCAAGAGTCGGCACTGCGCACGGGGCAAAGACAAAGAGATGTAGTCATGAGGGATGTCTGAAATATGCGCGTCAGGGAGGAGTCTGCATTGTGCACGGGGCAAAGAAAAAGTAGTTAAAGATGCGCATCATGCTGGATGTCTGAAACATGTAAAACAGGGCGGACTCTGCTTTGCGCATGGTGCAAAAACAAAGAGGTGTAGTCGCGAGGGATGCCTGAAACCTGTGCATATGAGAGGAGTCTGCTGAGCCCATGGGACAATTACTCTGATTGTACGGTAAAATGATACCTATGAGCAGCATTCATGCTTTCTGAAATCACCTGACAAAGTCGCACGGTTATGGATCAAGCATTTCAGAATGGGATTGATCCAGAGCTTCATTCAGCAAATACATCATGCACAGACAGGGAGCTATTCTAAGACTTAGACAGGCACTACCTTGCCAGGTTCGAAAGTATGAGAAGACAGCCAATAACTTGCATCTATAGATAAGTATTTTCAGAGTTAATAACACATTCACGATTCTCTTTGCTGCTCAGAATATTCCTCATTCCAATTGATTCCAAATGGAAAGTGCAACACTTCGAGTAATGCCACTCGCTGTTCCTTCTCCTCGGCAAAGCAGTGTAGGACGAGGGGAACTCTGGAGGGGAACAACAAAAATCCCGTTCCGGTCATTGGGGGAAACTTTGCCTTTAATCTTACATCGCTCCCAAACTGTCTCGTGCGCGTACCCCAGCGGATCGCTGCATTTTCTGTACATTGTCCGTAGCCGCATAGTAATAAGTTGTTTTTCACGGACACCGCGCCAGCAGCCACTGCACGAAGTCGTCCTCTATGATCCCCAGCAACGGCGCTGGCTCGCACAGCAGCCCGTGCAACGCCGCGTACGATTTCAGCGTCTTATCCCTCGACGGTGACTTCTTCATCAGCTCCTTCGCTTTGGAATTGTCCACCACCACGTCCTCCTCCGCTATCATGCAGAGGAAGGGCACTGATATTTTCCGGAACAGCTTTTGTATGTGCTCGGTGAATTCCACGCATGTTAATGCAGATTGGGGACTGCGATAGGAAAGTGGGTCGTTCAGCGCAATTGCACATTTTACCACGCATGGGAAATATGTCAAGACCAATGGAGTTTCTCACCGCATGGCCCCCTTATATGTCAGCGTATTCCTCTCGCACTCCGCCCTCCTCTCCGCGTCCCTGTACTGCATCGCCGGACTCGTCGCGCTGCTCGGTATGAGCGGCAGGCTCGGCGCGCACGCGTTCAGCACCCCCAGCGCCCTCCGCGCCGCGCTCCCCACGCTCAGGCTCAGCATCGGCGCCAGCATCACCACGCCCGTCACGGCGTCGCTTATCCTGTCGGCCACGCTGAGGGCTATGGCCCCTCCCATGGAGGAACCGACCAGGAACAGCGGCAGCGTCCTCCCCCCCGTCCGCTTCGAGGAATCGCAAACCGCGTGCACGGCGACGGAGACGCCGTCCTCTATCAGGTCGTCAACTCCCGTCAGCAGTCCGCGCTTCCCCGGACTCGCGCCGTGTCCCGGCAGATCCAGCCCGTACACGAGCAATCCGTTCTCGGCCAGCAGGCTGCTCGCGTATCGGACCGTCGGGTACAGGCTGTGGGCGCCGAATCCGTGGTACACCACGACCACGCCCCGTATCGCCATCGACGGATCGGGCGGACTCCAGCGATACAGGGCGCACTCTATCCCCCGGGTGGTCATGGTGGACGTCTCGGCGATTATGCAGGGTATGTCGTCGTACAGGAGGGAGGACGTGGAGGCCGATCGACCGTTGTTGCGATGATCGCCCGTCGAGCTATGGCCCGAACGGCCGGAGCCGTCGCGGAAGGACATTATCTGCCGGCGTGGTTGGTCCGGTTGGGGGCGGGCGTTGCTGCGGTATTGCTCGGCGGGGCGATCGAGGGCGCCGTCGGAGCCGGCTGTCGTGTCGTCGTCGTCGTCGTCTCGCGCGCGGCCGGCGGGCGGGTCGTTGGTTTTTGGGTGAGAGATGTCAAGGTCATGACTATGACAGGCCGAGTCCCTTGAACCCGGACGTCGGATATTTTTTCAATGTCCAACTCAGAGTAGATAACGCGGATCGGATGATACGTCTCGTTACATAGTTTACATACAGTTAGATGAGTCCGGAAAATGAAAACGCGGATCGTGTAATGCGGTGCGTGTACCCATATTGCCTTAGAAAACGTGACCGTCACGTTTTCAACTTTGGGACTGGTCACGTTTCTAAGCCACTTTTTGAAGTCTAGTCACGTTTATAAAAATCGCACACGTTTTCAAAAATCACTGATTTTGGGGCACCACTGCACTAAAAGTGTTATTGCGAACAATTTTGAACGCTTTCGCGAGCCATTTTTGAAAACGAGACCGTCACGTTTTCAAGTTCTGGACTGGTCACGTTTTTGAGGCCGGATCTGCAGAATAGTCACGTTTCAAAGAACCGCACACGTTTTCTAAGGCAATGTGGGTACCTTACGATATGCGGAACAGACGGAAATTCCCCGACCACAGACTTGACGTCGGTCACCGGTCACACAAGGTGCAAACAAACAAACAATGACGGACGCCCCCCCTCGCAAACGATCGGCCGCGCCGGACCCCCCGTCCGCCACAGACGGCAGCGGCGGCAGCAATGCCGGCGCCTCCGGGACAGCGGGCGTGCGCTACGATCGCCTCCTGTCGATCCTCGCCAAGGCCCTCTCCCGATCCCGCGACAGGGTCGCCGACTCCGCCCCCGCCACGATCCGCGAGTGCTACGGCGACCTGACCTCGCTCTTCGCGTCGGACGACGGCGGCGAGGACGGGGTCTCGAGCCTGGTGGATCTTCTCTTGGGAAAATTGGACGGCGTCCACGATCGCTTCAACTCGAAATCGTCTTCTTCGGGGACCTCGGACCCGGCGCGCCTCGACGAGCTGCTGAGCCGGGGGGACATAGCCCCCCTCCTCTCTCGCGTGGAGGCCGCCATCGCCGAGGTGGAGGCCGAGGAGAGGGAATTCGACGAGGCCGAGCGGCGGGACAGGGATTCCGCGCGGGAGGCCATACGGATGGCCAAGTCCACGAGGGTCTCGCCGTCGGGCGGCGGGAAGAAGAGGCGGGTGGCTCCGGCGGAAAACATCGGGTACCACGCTCACAGGTTGAAGTTGGAATACAAGCGAAGTTTGGAGGAGGAGTTGAGGGAGGTGGAGGCGGAGAACGAGAAGTTGGAGGGGGACCTGAGGGGGAAGTGGGAGGAGTGGCAGCGGAGCGTGGCCGGGCTGAGGGGTGCGTTGGATACTTTGACGGAGCTGAATGGAAGGGGAAAGGAGGATGCAAGCAATGGGGAAGGGAAGAATTGAGGTATGGGGGCACGCACGCTCGCGCGACATTCATACTTGAACTTGGTGAATCGAGGCGCTAGCCTCTCGTATCTCACGCCAAGGTTTGATGAAGAGTCGACTTGCATAACAACTTCCGGGCAACTTGCAGGACATGAGAGTGCTATCACTGCATGTTCATTCATATTTACACCATGATTTATTAAACAATTCATTATAACATGTGTTTCACTCGTCCACGGCGCTCCAGCTTCGAGCACATGATGAGATACAAGCACAACTGCATCTGGTATGCAATATAACCGATAGCTATCTGCTTGTCAAATGGATGTTCCACGCGGCTCTGCCAGGTGAATTGATATAGAATGAATCCTGCTCAGCTGCATCATATCATACATTCGCAATTAATGCCTCGAGAGAGTGTTTGTGTTGCAGGCGCCCAGCTTGAGGCTGTGTGATTGTTGATGAAGTGACCGACCATAGATAGCAGGCAGAGTTCGATGGTGTGAAAGGTTTGTTTCATTACAGTGCATAGGACCTTGCTTGCCTACACACGCGAATCAAGGACAAGACCAAGACAACTCATTATTGCGATGCACACATTAGGCTAACATACTATCATGCTGGTCCACTCAAGTTTCTGATTTTAGCGGTATTTATTCATCGGGACGCGGCACATAGAGCCCAGGAGGGTCCAACAAAAGGTGGGTCCCAGAAATAGAAACAGATTTTCAAAGTCTGACAACCATAATCAGGAATTCCACTGCCCTTCGTGGTTTGAGGTTTCCCTTTCGACCCAAGCACAAGAGAGATTCCTGCTAATTGTGCAAAGTTTGCACAGCCCTCACAACCGCTCGAAGACCCCTCCTCAGATGAAAGGGTAGGAGATTTCTCTTGGCTGGGTCTCTTCGTCTTTGCTCAATGCGCAATGCAAACTCGTTCCTGTTTTGCTTGTTTGAGGCATCCCTCATGGATGCACCTCTTTGTCTTTGCCCCATGTGAAATGAACACTTCCTCCCTGCAGAGCTCTGTTTGGGCATCTCTAAAATCTACATCTCTTTCTCTACCTCCCTGTTTTGGCCATTTATATCTTTGTCTTCACCTCATGCACAGTGCAAACTCCTCCCCATTGCACATATTTCAGACATCCCTCGTGGCTGAATCTCTTCCTCTTTGCCCCATGCGCAGTGCAGAGTCCTCCTTTTATTACATTATTCAGACATCCCTCATGGCTACACCTCTTCGTTTTTGCCCCATGCGCAACGCAGACTCCTCCCTGTTTCGCATGCTTCGGACATCCGTCACGGCTACACTTCTTTCTCTTTGCCCCATGTGCAATGCAGAGTCCTCCCTGTACAAACACCTCTTCATCTTCGCCCCATGGGCACTGCATAGTCCTCCCTGTTGTGTTTTTTTCATACCTCCATCAATGCTGCACCTCCGCACTTTTGCCAATTCTCTTTCTGATGCTGTACGCGTGGCATCCACGTTGCGCTCGGCGTTGGACCCCGGGGAGCTTCCTGAAGCGCACTGTCCTCGTGCAACGACCACGACGGCTTCACTTCGGCAGTGCTCGTGCGAGCCCAGCGCATAGCCTGCCCCTGGCGCAGCGGCCCTTCGACATTGGTAGATCAATTCGCCTATCTCAGAAGCCCACTGCTCCATTTCGTCGACGTTATCGTCCATGATACACCGAAGAGGTTCGTTGCTACTGTGGTACATCGCGCTGCGGCGATTTATGGATGATGGAGGAGGATGATCGATGGGAGATGGGAGCGAGGAGCGACGATGGGAGATCAAGATGGACGATCTCTCGGCAGCCGGCAGCGAGCGCATCGCATACTATCGCATGCACGATGCGATGTAGGTGCGTTGCCCGCTAAATAATGTATTGTGTCCGCTGTTCCTTCTACGTATGAACCAAAGAAGTATCTGATGGCCGACATCAGTTGCCGACAGCCAACAGCCACACAGCCACACGAACTTTTTCGATGCCTTGCTTCCTGGCTCGCGTATTCTGGATTCTGGGGCGAGGCCGCGAGGTTCATTTTTCACTATCCACCCTTTCAATCGCAGATCAATAAACGTCGTCTCCGGGCAACCGACTGTGGCATCGCGAGCGCGAAGAACCAGCGTCGTGCGTCGTTCGAGGCTCCAAGGATGCGGCTCCTCACCCACAACGCCATGCGGAACAACACCGCGGCCGCCTCCAACACCAACTCCCGCCTGCGCATCACCGCCACGGAGGTGCGCGTCGACGAGCCCGCCTCCGGCGACGACGCCGACGCCCAACGGCGCGAGATCGAATTCGCGAAGCACACGCTCCCGATACTGGACTGGGACTCGCTCGTGGAAGCCGCGAGGAGCATGGGCCTGGACTCCCTCCCGCCGAGCGTGACGCCGGAGCTCGCGAACGACGAGGGATTTTTGAGGGCGCTGTATCACGTGCTGATGAACGTGCACCTGATCAGCGGGATGCTCACTTGCAGCGAGACGGGGAGGGAGTTCCCCGTGTCGAATGGCATCGTGAATATGATGCTGGAGGAGAAGGAGTGTGTGTAGATTCTCACGGGTGGTGTGTAAGCGAGAGAGAAATGAAATGCATATCCGGGGCAGCGCGGGGGCAGAGAGCCGGACCTGACGACGACAATAGCTATTCTTAAATGGTTCCTATTCAGCTCATGAATATCGGGTTGGTCGGCATGGCATTGAAAAATGTTGGAGAATGAAGTGCATACAAGTCCCGTCGTGACGACGACAAAGTCACAACGCGTGGCAGCACCTGCCTATACCACAATATGACGAATGAAACAGTGCATGGGAAGGAAAGATTAGTGTGATAGTAAGTGAAAGTAGAGCCTCTGAGGCAATGAACCTAAATCTTAGAGTTGTTAACATCAATTTAAGGAGAACTTATGCAGAAATTTGTCGAGTTGTCATCTTCCTATCGCCTTCTTTGTAGATCTTTCATTCTTCGCAATCCCACGTGTCTTGTGCCATATCTTGTGCTTATTCATCTTCTTCCTTCCTTCCTAAAATACAAATCAATTCATGAAACGATGGGCCGAGCGGGCATTCCGGCAGATTGCGATGCCACCGCCTCCGCCACCACCATCGACGTCGTCTGCGCATTCGCATTCTTCGGATGCCTGTCGACGTAAACGTCGATCAGCCTCCTCTGGCAGTCCGTGAAATCCCCAAATCGCAGCTCCTCCTCGCCCAAAAGAAAGTGCATCTCCACCAGTAGGAACACGGTGGCCTTTCGCATGTCGACACTTCTGTGGGCCAGCGCCGAGTGAAACAGCGGCAGCAGCACAGGGAGGGATCCTCTCAGCGAGTCGGTGGACACGCGCTCCGCCAGATGTCGAAGGGTCCGCAGCGTCGACAATAGGGCGGGGGGGTTGGCCCTGTCGTCGACGTCCACTTCCACCGACGCGAACGGCAGCAGGCATTCGAAGCATGCCTCGGCGTCCGCGTTCGTCACGAGGTTTTGCAGCGCGCGCTCGGCCGTGTGCACGATCTCGAACGGCGCGTCGCCCCCCGTGCAGTCGAGCATCGTGTGGACCACGTCGTCGACGTGATCCCTCTGGATGTATTGGGGCACGAACTGGAGCAGGTTACGCACGCCCTGCAGGAACAGATGCTGCATCCGGCGACCCGAGCTCAGGCTCTTCGCGGGCGACCGTATGAAGTCCAACGCCGGCCCGTCGAACTCCTCCTCCGACGGCGCGTCCCGAATCTTGTCCAGCAGACAGTTCAACGCGGCGCCGAACTTCTCCCCCCAGCCCGGGTGATCTGGCTCCTCCATGGCGAACTGCGCCAGCGCCTTTATCCCCAAGGATTGCCCGTGGGGCGACGATTCGTCGCGCAGCATCGAGACGATCTCGCCGAGGACGTCGCCCGTCTCGCGCGCGCGCTCGGCCGATATGGGGGAAGCCCGCGCCAGGAGGCTGACTATGGGTGTTCCGGGGACGGGGCCGCCGACGGGATTCGTCGTGCGGATGTTGTCGAGGCCCGCGGATTTGGACGGTGTGGCCATCGTCATGGCGCCGGAGTGCGCCATGGATATTTCCATCGAGGCGTTCTCCTTCCCCTCGCCCGGAGGACGCGCGATCGGGGGCGAGGGCGCGGTCGTCGGCCGGGCGCGTGGTATCTTCGATTTGACCTGCCAGGGCTTCGCGGGAACGTTGGCGCCGTTCCCCGGCGTGCCGAGCTGCTGCTGCTGCTTCGTCGACATGGCGGCGGCGTTCGCCGACTTGGCGGGGGTGCCGGCCCGCTGCGCCTTGAACGGCGTCCCGTGCTCGGCCCTCAGCCTCGCGCTCGCCGGCCTCTTCGAGCTGGTCTTCGGCTTGGGAGGCGGCGCCCGCGACGAAGACTTGGCGGCGGCGGGAGGCTTCCTCTTCTTCTTCTCGCCCAGGACGCCCGTCCGCGCCAGCGCGGCCATCGGGCCGTCCTCGTCGTCCCAGTCGGAATCGACGTCGTCCCTCTCCCTGAGGAGGTTCTTCATCTCCCTGCTCCGTTCGGCGAACATGCCCTCCACTGCGGTGCACGTCTCCTCGCAGCACGAGGCCATGGCCCAGTACAGCCTCCTCCCCTGCTCCCTCACCGCCGGGTCTTTATTGGTTGCCGCCTCCCTCGTCGCATCCCTCAACACGTCGACGTGCCTCGCGAAGCACGACGGGTCCCACACCCGCAGGGCCGACGTCAGGGCCACCACGCTCCCCCTCTTCCTGTTCGCGTGGACCTTCTTCCCCAATATCTCGTCGCAAAATTTAGGCACCAGCCTCGGATACCCCAGCGGACCGCACACCGACGCCAGGCACATGAGGCAGTTGACCCCCTGAGTCGCCATCAATCGCGTGCCGCTCTTGCACAGCGCCAGAATATCCGGGACCAGACACTCCACGAGGTGGGAGGCCGCGGCGCACAGCGGGGGGTCGTCGGCGACGTGATCCCGCAGCTCGTACGACAGGGCCACGGCCGCGCGGCACGCCTGCTGCGTGATCTGCGATCGTAGGTCGGTGAACTGCTCCCCCAGCGGCATTTTACGCACCCTCTCGACGAGGAGGCGGCGGGCCTCCCCGCCCATGGACGTCGCCCCCGCGGCCAATATTCCCTCGAGGTCCATCAATGCGTCGAGGCGCTCGTCCCACCGTTCCGAGTCCGTCAATGCCAGGCCCTCCCCGATCTCCGTCAGCATCGTCTCGAGTCCCCTGAGGGTGGTGAGGATCGGGGGGGGCTTGGCGATGGTGGCGTACAGCGGGGCCAGGTCGGCGGCCTCCCGCTGGGAATTCGCGGCCCTGACCTCGTCCTCCATTTCCGAGTCGACGCTGTCCAACGATCGCCTCCCCCCCTTGGCATCGTTGGATCGCTTCTTCGAACCTCCCTCCTCATCCCCATTTCGCAGGCGGCCCAAGATGATCCCGGCATCGGATTCGTCCAATAGGGTCTCCAATTGGCTCTCGGCGGCGTACTCGGCGACGTCCCGAATCTCGCCCAGGGCCGCGAGTATCCTCAATCCGCACTGGTATTGTGACGATGACGACGATCCTCCCTCGTCGTCCGCGGGGTGGTCCCTCAGCCACTTCGCGCACGCTCTGCCGACGTTCGCCACGACGTCCATCAGGTCCTGCATCCGGCCGAGGGCGGCCATCTCCCGCTTCATCGACGCCTCGTCGGGATCCATGCTGTTGACTCCTCCGGGCACGGTCGCCGGGACGGCGGCCAGGGCCGATCCCACGACGCACGATGCCACCGCCGCGGCGACCGACGCCATCGACTCGGGAGTGGCGTCGGGGGGGGAGGAGGCGGGTAGGAGGATCGCATCGCGTATCGCGGTCGCGTCGGACTCGTTTCGGGGACGATCGGGACGGAGGAGCGCCTTGGTGAGCTCGTGCGCCGCCGCGCCGCATGGGCCGCCGGAGCCGCCGAGGACGAGCGCCGCCACCACGTCCGACGCCACCCCGTAAACGAAGTCGGGTCCGAATACGGGGGGCGTGGTCGTCTTTCGCGCTTTCTCGTCCCCCCCCTCTATGCAGCGAACTCGAACGAGGTGCGAGATGCAGAGGAGGGACGACTCGACCACTTCGTCGGCGGCGATGTCGTCGGCCACGTCATGATCTTCGCGACGAAATCTGCAGCCCTCCGCGAGGCGAGCGACGAGGTCGTCGCGGAGGGAGGGGTCGGCGGCGTCATCGCGAGCCTCGATGAAATCGCGCCACTCGTCGCGCAGTCGCGCCGCGTCGTCGTCGTCGTCGTCGTCGGGGGCCGGAGCATCGGCAGGGCTTGGAGCGGAGGAGGCCCCGACGCACGATTCCAGCGACGAACGGATGCGACGGAGGGCGTCAAGGCCGGCGGTGGAGGCACCGTCGCCGCGGACCAGGTCCGAGGCCAACTCGGAGGGCGACGCCGCCGTCGTATCCATGTCGGCCAATGGTTCCGATGTGTATTTTTTATGTCGTTGCTCTCGTTCATCGACCAACGGTTTCTTTTTTGGGCGCGGCGGCGACGCGCCGAATTATTCCGGGAGGGGGGAGTCCAGGACCGGTCCGATGAAATTATCATGTGCTTCGGTGTTTTCGTCATAGAGAGTGTCATATTAGACGCGTGTGTCTTTTTATACATCCGAAAATGTCGTGGGTTCGCTAAGTAAAGTTCGACTTTGGATGCCGGTCGGATGGCGGATGGAAATTTCTTTGGGGATTCGACAAAATTCGAATCAATTTGAAGCTCCGCCCGCCATTTTTGGCCGATTTTTCAGGCCAAAACCCTTCGGGTTCCCATCTGCCGTCAACCATGTTTTTTATTAGAGGTACGTATTTTATTGTCTAATGCATCATCTTCATTGGAAGTACCAGTCAGAAACCATATTTTTTACCGGGGGTTGGGCCAGATTTACATCGTTCGGCCCGAACCTTAGATAGCTCTAAAGTAGCCAATTTCTGGCCTCTGACTACCAACCAAGTTACATACGTTCGAGAGGAACTAC
>JALLBE010001035.1:0-15512 GCA_036939795.1 Thalassiosira mediterranea
AGGGTTTCCACGACGCGTGCAGGGCCGTGCCGGCCGCGTTGCCGCGGGCGATTGGGCCGGCGGTGGATGCGAACGATCGCACCGTGGCGGCAGTTGAGAGGAGAGAGAGGACTTTCAATTGCCGCACCATCGATTCCAGTCTCGCGTAATTATGAGAGCGAGTAGACAGAGGGACGAAGCTATCGAGAAGCAACGCGCGCCACCGCACTGTGGCGCCTATTAGCGACACAGACTGGTACATATGTGCATAGGAATACGTACCGATAATCGCTTAGTACGTCAGTGATGTCAAAGATTTTCTTTGCAACCAACCCCCGCCGATGATTCATCATCTTTCCTCTTTTGATTCATCTCTTGACCACGCACCAAGCTCGAAGCTAGCGCGTGGAACGGGAGGAGGGCGCGGCGGTCGAGCTGGCGGGCATGCAGGTGAAGCAAGGGAGGCGATGAGGACGCCACGGCTACTCTCGGTCTCATAATTTTCTTCCACCCGTAACATTATCACTCACCAACACCCAATCATGAAGGTCGCCGCTCTCCTTGCCGCTTTCGCCGCCTCGGCCACCGCTTTCGCCCCGGCGACCCCCGTCAACACCAGGGCCCCGGCAAGCTCCAGCGCTCTCTCCATGGCCATGGAGCGCACCTACATCATGGTGCGTGGCAGCCCGGCATCTGGTGGTGCATGATACGATGCACGGCTTGATACGGGGAACGCCAGGCGCTTCGCTCGCTCTGCATGTCACGTGTGCAATGGACTCACTTTGTATCTCTCTCCCTCCTATCAAAGATTAAGCCCGATGGTGTTCAGCGCGGAATTGTCGGCAACATCATCTCCAGGTTCGAAACCAAGGGATACAAACTCGCGGCCATGAAAACGAAGCAGGCCACGCAGGAGCTCCTCGACACGCACTACTGCGACCTCGTCGAGAAGCCCTTCTTCCCTAAGCTCCGTGACTACATGATGTCGGGACCCGTCGTGTGCATGGTCTGGGAGGGTAAGGAGGCCGTCACCACCGGCAGGAAAATGCTCGGAGCCACTAACCCCCTGGCGTCGGAGCCCGGAACCATCCGCGGAGATTTTTGCATCGAGGTCGGAAGAAATATTTGCCACGGATCCGATTCCGTCGAGAATGCCGAGAAGGAGATCGCCCTGTGGTTCGAGGAGGGAGAGGTCCTCGATTGGGAGTCTCACTCCAAGGACTGGATCTACGAGTAAATACATGGGTGCTATGGCAGAAATGAGGTACAATACACCGTTGCACAGAGAAAATGGCCTTTTGTTACAGGAACAATAAGCTAGAATGTAGATGAAATTGTCATTATAGAAAGACCAGCGGTTCTTCCTGGGCAAACGGGAAAACTCAGTATACACGGCATACATATGCTTCAAAGCAAGCCAATGGAACGTGCATACTTAGCATTAGAAAAACGATGCAAAGTCAGCGTCGAATTCGATGACCGACGATGGAGAGTAACATCGTGGCTGTTCTTTCAGTTGTTGCCTGTTTGAGACGGCATGGGTGCTTGCTGTAACATACCGAACCACTTTTTCAACACCCACGTTCTTCGCGGTCGCAACATCGGCTGTGAAATGCACACCAAATGAACATGGCAAGTTGAAATTGCATGTGAGAATGCACCAAGCAACACACGCTTCATGATCATAGGACGTCAGTCTGAATACTCACATGCTAATGCGCTCAGCACTTCTTGCGCATGCACACTCACAAAGGCATTCTCATCATTGGCCAATAATGTCAATGATTTCAGTAGTCCCTTGTGAGCGATCATGCTGCACCGCCCAACGTCACTCTGCGCTTGTTCGTGAAATGCTCGAACAGTCCACTTGAGGACGTCGGTGGCCACAGAATATGACATGCTCACCAAAGCTTGGAGAAGATGCTTGTGGCAATGGTCACCCGAGCTCACAAATGTTGCAACCTTTTTCACTGCCCTCGCAGCCACGACAGCAAGCTGATTGTTCGCCCCGCAAGCCAGGGACGAAAATGTGATGAGCAGTCCATCATGGGATCCAATCTGCAGCGCCGTAGCTTTACAAACCAGCGAACCTAGTATCCTAGCAGCATTGATGCTCACTTGTGCTTGCGTTGCGCGCGATGAAGCTACTTGCAGTAATTCTTCAACAACGACACCCTCTTTATATTGTACCATGATGATCTTGTTTTCATGAATCGACGCAAGATAGCCCAGAGTCTGTATTGAATACGTTGATGAACTTGAGCCCCTTGCTAAAGGCAACACTGCATCCAAACATTGTCTGGGGCCATACCCGTTGCCCTTCATGAGTTGGCGGGCATTCTTGTTGTCCAGGGAAAGATTCATGAAAATTCTAGCAGACTCGCGCCTCACGGACTCGCACATGTGATGTGAGCCCAGCTCAATGGCACCGAGCAAGCCCGGGAATTCAAACATAGCTTGCTTGTTTTGAGAGCATTCTGAAAGGCTGGCGATAGTCTTCATGCTCAGATGCATGACGAACCTTCCGGTGGCGCCGTTGATGTTAGCAACAAGAGAAGAAAGCAGCTCTTCTCGATTCTTGACACGTGTCAGTGGCACTCGAGCACCGGTAGCGAGCGTTTCGATAACGTGCTGTGCGAGAACCAACGATTTGTTGTCGCCCTTCTTGCCTAATCTATAGTTGATTTCGATGAGCTCCAACAGATCAAGTATGATGGTGTAGCCATCAGTGCAAAATGACGCGCTCAGTCTCTCATCAGAGCATCGGTAGAGGCATAAGATGATCGTCAGGCAGTGTCGGATATCTTTCGACTTGGCTAAGAAGTATGGCGAACAAGATCGCATGATGCTGCAAACGATGGCCACCGCACCGGCCTTAATGTCGCTATCGTGTTTGCTTGCATCATCGTGGTCGAATTCCTTCTCGCATGCGATCAATTTCTTCAGACGATCATTGTCGCTCTTAGCTCTGGTCACGCCTGAATGGAGAAGTTGTTAGAGTGAGAGGCAAGGTCTGATAATAGCACTACGGCAGCTACCGATAGCGGCCTTGACGCACCAAGAAGTTTGGAAACGCGAGTCTGTTTCCTTTGCCCTTCCAGGGGAATGTACCCAATTACACGAGCTCGTAACGTCATCTTTTCTGCTCGGCTTAGCTTTATGGAAGCATTTGAGTGGAGTGACAGCACCTTGGTGAGAGTGAACTACCTCTGTAGAAGTTGTTGAGGGACGTGATAGGAGCAGCGCATCAAGCTGTGCTGTCCCGCACGCCCGACGTCCATCATGTAACATTTCGGGCTATTTCGGGCTTGATCTCCCTCGCCTAAAAACGCCATACGATAACGGACACACGTGCGACTCAGCTCCAAGCGCCGGACAGGGTACATACAATATCTATCGATTCTTCAAGCTTCCACATGTATTTTTGAGAGAAGTCATTGCAGAACTCATGCCACACTAACTTCTTCTTCCTCTCACACGGCCCACAATCGCATGCATGACACACATCTACACACACTATGCATGTACAGGTAGTGCTTCATCCCAAATGCTTGTGTCACTTGCTATGTGTTGAAAGGGAGGTCGTCAAAGACTTGCATGGCTATTGAAGAAGTCATTCATCTGTTGTTGCTCATCAGTTATGTACAACAAACATTTACTACAAGTAGAAGGCAAAGGCCTGGACCTCCCAAGAGATGGGTGCCAGCCAGCGACGAGCACTTGTATACATGAGGGACGTCCAGCGGTAATCAAAGAAGATTCACTGAATAGACAAGTGGAAAAAGTAGACTCAAAAATAATCTAGAGTAGCCAATTAATTCTAACATCCTTGACAAAATCGAAGCATAAGCGAGCTTTCTGAGTCACTTGACACAAAAGAGAGGACAGAAATTGATCAAAAGTGTGTCTGACTCCCGCAGCCCCAATACGACCGCCTCTAGTCTCCTCGTCAACCTAAGCCATCGTGGTATGAGACCAATGGTCATAAATTTGGTTGGTCGGCCTTTATCAGGCACAAGAACAATTCTCCTGTCCATTGATCATTGATGCTCCATCAGTGCAGGTGTATACACGAGTTGTCAGCCACTTTATATGGTAGGCACTGCATCATCAGTAAGCGGACGGATTCCGCCTCACATGGTCCCTCCACTCTTCATCTCCCATCTTGTGATCCCACGGCACGCCCATGAGCCCCCGTTGATAATCGGCATAAGCCCTCTGTATCTCCCCATCGGTGTTCATCACCATGCTCCCCTGGCTTGCTATCGGCTCTCCCAGCGGCGCCCCCGAGAGCAGCAGCACGTCGGCCTCACCCTCGGGAGCTGCGATTGAAAGTTCCTCGCCATCCGGGGTGAGGTAGACGGTGTGGTGCGGCGGCACCCTCCGCCCGTCCACCTCGATCGCGCCCCTCTTGACGTAGAGTATCGCCGTCTCGTGGCTCGACGGCACCGCGTGCATCCAGGAGGCGCCCTTTCGCGTAAATTCCACGCGAATTATGGAAGCGTCGGTGGGGCACTCCACCGGAGCCCTCGCGCCGGCGTGCCGCCCGCACACCACCGTCGTTACGGTGCCGCCGTCCTCCGAGGCGATGACGGGCGTCGAATCGGGCGGCGCGTCCGCGCCCGCCTCCACCTCCCTGGCTTTGAGCAATCTCGCGTCCGGCCTGTCCATCTTGTTCGCCGCCGGCAAATTCAACCATATCTGATACAGCTCCTGAGAGCTGCTCTGGAGGGGCCACGGAAGCCACGAATCCTTGTCGTCGGGCTCGCTCGCGTCCCACATCTCCTCGTGCTGTATGCCCGCCCCGGCCGTGAGCCACTGGACGTGATTGCCGTCGTGTCGCGCCTCGGCGCCGTACGATTGCTTGATCCCCAAACTGTCGCGATGATAGAACCCTCCCTTGAGGATGTACGTCACGGTGACGAATCCCCGGTGGGGATGCGACGGGAAACCCTCGGGGAAGAACGTCCGCTGGACGTACCGCACCGGATCCCAATTCGAAAAGGCGTGGCGGTGGTGCACCAGCAACACGAAGGGGGACGTGCCTCCTCCATCGAACGCATTATTATTCGGCACGACCTCCGACGAGGAGAAGAAGTTGGGACACACCCTCCCGCCCACCCTGTCCTCCCATTCGGCGGCGACCTCCGGACCGAATACGCGGGAGGCGAAGAAGAGGAGCACGCCCTGCCACACCGGCCAGACGGGGAGGCGGGCGAACTTTTCCACCGCGGCCACCCGGCGGCGGGAGGGTGGGAGGATCCCGCTCGAAGCGGCGGACGAGGTCGCCGTCGTCGCTGCCGACGATGGAGAGGGGGGAGTCTCGACCGAGGCCAGTTCGTCGGACGTCCCGGGCGTCGCGGCGCGCAGCAGCGCGCGACGGGGCCCGGAGATCGCGAGCGGACCTCGTGCCGTCACCTCCGATACCCTCCTCGGACGCGACGCTACCGACGACGGAGCAAAGGGGGGAGAGAATGCGAGGCAGGATTGGGGGGCGCGCGACGATGCCGCCGCCGCCGCCAAGAGGAACAGCGACGGGACGGCGAGGGCGGGGCGTTTCCTCGGAGCCATCGTCGACGTCGTCACGAGGGGGGAGCTGTGCGTGTGGAGAATGATGATGGTGGTCTGGTGGTCGGCGACGGCGAATATATAAGGAAATTCTAAGGGGTTCTATTTTTCAAAATTCTCCCCTACATTATTTTAGATTTACCGATATTGATTGATGATTTATAAAAAGAGATTTGACAGACTCCCGTGTGAAAACCCTACTTAACCATGACCCCCCTCGTCCGGCCGCACTTCGCCCTTCGCCCTTCGGTTCTCGGTTCTCGGCTCTGCTCCGTCCACCCTTACTGCCCCCGACCCCCGCCCTCTCTCCTCTCTCTTGCCAGCTCTTCACTCGTCCCTCGCATAGCGGCGGAAGAGCCCGGGGTGGCTCCACGGATAGATCTTACCCCGCCCGTAGTCCGGACGAATCATCCGGTGCGTCGAGCGCTGGCGACGGCGACGCGCAGCGCCAGTCATCGGGCATCCCGCCAAGCTACAGCGCCCCCCCCTTCTCCCTTTTCCCACTCCCCGCGGGCCACGGACTCCAACGCATCCTCATCCTCCATCGGCAGCTTGACGCGGAAGCCTCCTGGCCAGCATTTGTCCGTCGTGCGTGTGGTGCCCCACGCCGATTCATACAGTATATGAATACATGAAGGTTCACCACGATGCCGCTCAACAAGAAGAAGAGCGAGACGAGCAAGCTGCTGTTGCCTCTCCTCGTCGCCTCGGTGGTGGCCGCGGTCTTCCTGCTGACGCAAAGCAATGCGCTACAACGCTACAAGGCAGAGTTTACCGACGCCATGGCCATGCACAATAATGCAACGCCGGCGCAACGAATTCCCGCGCACTCTTCTGAAAAGAATGCGACGACGACGAAAATATTGTCACGCACGAATAAGCAACGCAACGAATCCGATCGCAAGGCGCACATCGTCATGGTCGAAAACCGCGACCTAGCGGCATCCAAGCCGTACGGGTACTACACCTTCGCCATGTGGGAATTCTATGCCAGCCTGCATCCCGGGCGTGTCCATGTGCTCGCGTACAACTCCACGACTCGGTGTGACGATGTATGCAAACCCGGTGTACACGGGGCAGGCGCCTGCTGCGACGGTCATGACGGGATACGCGTGGCGCCCTACTGGATGAAAGTGCTGGCCATGATGCAGGCGATGGAGGAGGAGGCCGATGAGGGAGATCTGGTGTGGTTCATGGACACGGACATGCAGATATTGAACGGGAACTTCACGCGGTTTATCCTTGAGTTGGGCGAGGTCAAGGAATTCCTCTCCTCCGGTAAGAGCGCGTTCGTGATCGAGGAACAAATACACTCGCATTGGTGGACCGTGATTCAGGAGAACCCCGTCTACAGAGCTCCGGTCACCTCAAACATGTTTGCAGTGATCAACAATGATGTCGGAAGGAGAATGATGGAAGTTTGGTGGGAGTCGATGGCCCATCCGACTAAGTGGGACCCGTCAGGAACAGACATGCACTCGAAATGGCCGTGGGAGCAGGAGCGATGGGCGGCGTATTACGACGCCTCGCCTGAATTGTTCGTCGCTTTGAACCAATCGTGGCAGTACATGGACTTCTTGCATCACGGACCCCTCTGCTGCATAGGCTTTCAAGCAAAGTATGACATCATTCGGTCGTTGAACGAGACAATTATGAATCAGACGAGGACATTGGGGCTGCATAAGGGTCGTAGCTTCGAAGAAGTGATGTACGACTACTATCATATGATAGATTATCGACCACTGACGAAAAAAGAAACCAAAGGACATGCGCCCCACCGCATGAAAGGATTCTGGAACGCTACCAGATGAGTGATATGGAGGATTAGACTAAGATTTGCGATTGATTGGATGCTTCGAGAACAGAAAACGGTGCCAGATGAGCATATTTGTCACTACAAAGCGAGTGGTGCATGGTGTGTACGATATTATGGCAAAAATCTCTCTTCTGTGGTTTGTCAAAGAATCATACTGCCGAAGACAGCTGCAACCCATGAGATACCAATTGATAAAAATAGATGGCAATGTTTCGCGCCCAACGATGAACCCGATGGGAGATTTATCAGAACGGCTCCATCGGAAATTGGATTGGGAGAACCAGTTGGTATCATGGAGTAATCTTCCTCTTCAATTGGTTTCGAAACATATTCGGTTGTAGGCCTGGCATCTGGGAACTGTTCAGCAGTGAACCAGGGTGGAAGGGTCGGGAGAGGTCTACTCGCCGGTGGCGACAAATCGAACGAACCAACGCTTACAGCCGGTTGTTGTGTTTGCCTCGTAGGGATTTGCCAGGTTGGTTCGGGAGTTTTCCTCGTCGGTCCAGGTGTAGGAATCATCGTGGGATCGGGTGCGGGCACCGCAGTGAAAGCATTGCACGTCACACCGGCAGACGCCCAGTACTCTCGTAGGTAGGGTCGTACAATAAAAACATACTTCTCTTCATCGTGGGGTAAAACTAANTCCGATGCAAATCGTACCGTCTGCGACAATGTCCTTCACCGGCTTTGGAGTAGGCTTGGGCGTCGGCCGCACCTGCCCAGGTAGAAGTAGCTGGGTGGGGTTGGGCGAAGGCATTGGTGTTGCAAGCTCGCAGGTTACCTCCGATGCACGATTGCACGACCCGAGGTTGGTGTCAAATAGCAGCCCGTCGGCGCAAGTTTGTTGCGAAAGCATGAACCCATCGTTGCATAGTACATACTCTTTGCACCCATTGATTGGAAGGGAATACGCTGATGATCCGTAGCAAATCGTGCCATGAATGGCGACAAAATGAGGTGGGTTGGTTGGCCCTGTTGGTGGCCGGGGGGGCGTCGGTTCGAAAGAAGGAGGTTCCGTTGGACGCCGCCTAGTTGGCCTGGGTGTAGGAGGAGGCCCTGCCGGTGGAGTAGGCGGGCGTGTTGGCCGGCGAGTCGTGGGCATTCTCTTTGTTGGCCTCTGCGTCGGAGGCTTCGTTGAATATACCGTCGGTTTGTTCGTGGGGGGTGGGGTTGGAAATGGCGTCGATGGTACCACATCCTGCAATTTCAACACATTGAAACAGAGGTTGACGAAGTTATCCCTCCGCTCTTGTCTGACCTTCTCCTCCGCTGCGAAGCAATTCTCCTCTTGACAACCAAACGGCAGCGCCTTCCCAACGATGTCGATGAATTCGTTGGTTCCGACGAAGCCTCCCCTCACGAATCGATCCAGCTCCTTCAGGTAATCCAATCCCTCCGTCTCGTCAACGTACGTCTGGACGCGGTCCGCCCACTCGAAGTAGCCCACGCTCCATCGCAAATTCCTCGTGTCGTGGTGGCTGCACACGACCTCCGGCCAGACGCACAGGTCAATGTCGTAGAAGTTGAGGAATCCCTGTGCCGCGGCGTGGCGGCCGAGGTAATGGTTCAGCCTCCCGAAGTTGCACGTCCCCCGCGTGAAGAGCACGCCCCTCCCCCACCAGCAGCACCCCTCGTTGTGCATGACGCCGCGCCGATTGGCGTAGGGAAACTCGTCGCTCAGGGTGCCCGAGTCGGCGTCCCAGTGTCCGGTGAAGTCCGCCTCGCTCTCCCTCGCCTTGCACTCCAGGGGTGGCGGGGAGTTGCTTCCGTCCAGGGAGTCTATGGCCGTTATTCCAATGTCGGTTCGGACGTCGCACGTCATGTAGGCGTCGTCCCCCGTGCAGGCCTCGTCTTGGTATGATCGTCCCCATTGGCCGCATGAATTGCTGTGACGAGGTGGGTTGGGATGAGCCCTGAGCCCACAACATAGATCCTCTTTAGCGCACGAAATGTTACAATAGATCTCTCACCTTATTGCATACTTTTGGGTGAAGTCTGTGGCATCCATGTTGAACCTGGAATGTCAAGAGCAAGAGTTTGGAGAAGATACCATTAGCCATACCGCGCTGACGATACATCTAGCATCTCGAACGCTGTTGTTGCCGCACTCACTCGTCGCAAACGTCGTATTTGATCGATATGGTCATCGCATGAGCGAGGAACGCCGCCACGTTCACCATTCCATGAGCGAGTCCTTTTCCTGTTGTCGTCGGCGCCGCCCACGCGCATTTCGTCGATAAAATCTTTGAGCACATCACTTGCATCACGAGATACGAAACGATCACGATCACCCTCCCCGCAGTCTCTCACCGTCGGTCTGGCCCACGTAAAATACGATCCGATCATCGTCCTTCCCCGCCCCGCCCACGCTCATGGGCTTCAAGCTCTCCACGAAATCGTCGTACGAGTACGAACTGCTGGGATATTCCCTCCCCCCCGCGTCGTACGAGACGAAGACCGACCGCTCCATGTCCGCCCGGCGGCCGTCGAGCCATCCCTTGACGTCCTCCTCGAAGTAGACGGCGTGCGCGAAGTAAGCGGAGTCGTGAACGAATTCGTCCGACGGAAGCTGCTGCTGCAGCGCCCTGCCGTCGCCGCGCGGCGGCGGAGAGCGGTCGGCGGCGTCGCCCCTCGCCGGTTCGTCGACGGCGTGCGGTGGTGGGGACGCGTGGACGGCGCGGTGGGTTCGACCCAGCCAGTAGGACGTCGCGGCGAAGAGGACGCCGATGCGGGCGCTCGCTCCCATGGCGAGGGGTCGGGGGGTGCCGCTAGAGAGAGAGGGTGTGATGAAGGAGGGTCCGTAACTCGGGGGCGGGGCGTCGAGTCTGAGGTTATGGTTCATGCGGATGGAATGCTTTCTGAAGCTTTCTGATCGTGCAACGGGGGGGGGGCTACCATAATACTAATTCCTCCATTCATTCTACGTAGGAAATCGACAGCGCTCAATTTGTTTACGTTGCTTTTGATCGATCAACTCACATCTGTCGATCGAAAGTCGCCGCCGGCCGCCGCCGCCGACGACATCATCTCCTCCGTCCGTCTTCCGGTGCTTCCACCTCCCTCCTCGCTCGCTCCCTGCATCGCTCGGTAGGTCTCCACATCCCGAACACCCGTCGCCCCCCGATCAAGCAACCATGTCGACGCCGGAAGTGACCCCCGAGGCCTCGGCCCGCATCTGCGCCCACATGAACGACGATCACGCCGCCACCGTCCACGCCATCGCGCTCTCGCGACTGACCTCCCGCGAATCCGCCCGCTGCAAGGTCCAGAACGCTCGGATGAAATCCGTCTCGTTGGAAGGATACGATATCTCCTACGTCCTGTGCGACGGAGACGCCTGCGCCATCAAACAAACGTCCGTGCCGTTCGATCCCCCGCTGACTTCGTCGGCGGAGGTCCGTCCCCGCCTCGTGCGGGATCATCACGACGCCCTCCGGCCGAAATTTGTGTGGCTGATCTCCGATCCCCTCATGCGCACGCTGTTCGGCGCGTGCATGCTCCTCGGCGCGGGGACCGCGTTGGGTCGGGAAGAATTGGCGCTTCGGATAGATGGCACCCCCTGGGCGGCGTCCGTCGTCGGAGCGATATTCGGCAAGTCGGATCTGTTCGCCAAACTCGTGGTGGGGTCGTGGTATTTCAGTCTCGCGGCGCACACCGCCGAGGCACTTTTCACGGCATATCTGTGCAAAACGAAGCTGAAGATGGAGGCGGGGACGGTGGTTCGGTGGTTCGTGCTGAACGTGTGCACGGGGTTCCCCATCATGAACAAGGTCAGAGAGCTGGTGGCCGTCGACGATGCTGCCAGGGCGAAGAAGAAGAGCGGGTGATTGTTGCTTGAAGCTAATGAGGGTGAACTGTTGATGATGATTTCAGAGTGGTAATTTGGCTGAATGCACTGTGCACTGTGTCCAGCAATTGTTGCCCGGTGTTTGTCACTTATTGGATGCTTGAAATCAGATGGGTCTCCATGGTTTGGTGGACATTTGTTCATCGTGTCTTGACTGGGGCTTGTCCGTCTGTTATGGCGAAAAGTCGTTTAGTCCTTACCTTAGGATCGCAGATGACAGACACTCAGGCACCGCCCATGTATGATGCCGACTTCCTGAAGGTTGCTATAATTGCAAACGGTGTGATGGATGGCACGGTAGATTATTATTACTCGCACTCTTGGTGACTGCTTCTATGGCTTTGGTTGCAATTGTGCATAGGAGCTGATTATCCGAGTGGAAGTTTCACTGTAACCAATTACTGTGCTTCAAATAAACTCAAACTAGTTCTTGTTGCTCAATAGAATTTTAGCATTTTCAGGTGCATCATATGTAGGTATTTAGGAATGGGCTTGACAACGGCCCAAATCATCCCAATATGATTCTGGTTGTGATCAGATAATGTGGAATTAGGAAAAGTGCAAGTGTAGGATTGCGTCTCCTTTATCACAGAATGAGTCTTTCTTCGGCCAGTAGAAGAAGTGGGTGCCACATCAGCTATGCTGTATCCTCTGTCTCTGTCTCTGCCTCGGCTGTGTTGCTGGGATGATGACAAATCACATTGCAATTGCAATTGCAATGGCTATGGCTATGGCTATGGCTATGGCTATGGTTATGGCTATGGCTATGGCTATGGCTATGGCTATGGCTATGGCTATGGCTGGGCAGGTGTGGCAAAGAAATATTAGTCAGGTCAGATGCAATGTGTTGGCTGTTGGAGATTATATGGATTAATGATGGCTGCGGTAGGTGATCTCACCTTTTTTATATTTCCACCAATGTCCTGGTGGCTGTATTTCATAGGCAAGACAGTATCATGTATGCTGGTCTCAAAGTCAGTATCAGACGAGAACGAGAACGAGAGATCCTCCACCACGACACCCCCATCAGCATCAGTCATAGCCCACTCGTTTGCATCTATAGCCAAAACCGTCTTCTCCATGATGGCGTACTCTGCAGCGGAGTACCAATCTCTGATATTTTGCTATTGGCATTCAGAGCACTGACGATCCCAGCTCCAAGCTAGGGCACACTACCAATGCGCGCATGCTTGGCGACTACTCGCGCAACTCCTATGCAGTCGGTGGCGAGTAGGCGAAGGAGTCGAACTGTCGTGCGAAGCCGCCAGTCGACTCGTGATTCACTGAGTCCCATGTGGCGTGAAGCTAGGGCACTCTGGACCTCTGGACCTGTGCACTGGGATCTGCTGGTGCTGTCATCGGGTACCTGAGTATACGACACAAAGAACCTCATGGTACCCTCCAAGCACCCGATTTATACCCATGTCGATGATGCTTACGTGGCACAAATCCACGCAGATTCAACTTGGGAATCAATATGAAAAAGGGACACCATTCTTCTCGACCACCTGGATCGGCCAGATCGGCATTTCCTTTGTTCCACTCCCTTTGCCACGGCCTTTGCTGCACTCCTCAACAGCAGAAGAAGAAACTAAGTCGGGGCTCCTTTTTACAAATATCCTTTGTATGTAATCTGTTCTCAAGATAATCAATATTATTGTCCTCAAAGTACAACCCCTTGCTAATTATCTTTAGACGAAGGACCCGCTCATGGCCGTTCGACCATGGCGCTCACTCTTTATCACCTCTCTCGTAGCGGGTGTTATCCAGTCACGTTATTACTAGTCCGTTAATAACACACTTAGAAACCATGGGAAAGGGAGGAGATGCCAGCGCCCCCAGGCGCGGACCGATGAAGCTCGTCGGCGACAAGTCCGAGAAGATCACCTGGGCGGAAGTGAAGAAGCACGTGAGTGTGTAAAAACGCTATCGTTGGCGCCGGCCCTTTGACGGCTTATTCTGACGGTCCATAACTGCCCTTGTGTTCGTTACAGATCACCCCCGATGACGCTTGGGTTGTCTACCAGAACAAGGTTTACGACGTCTCGAACTGGCATGAGCACCCCGGTGGTGCCGTCGTCTTCACCCACGCCGGTGACGACATGACGGACATTTTCGCTGCCTTCCACGCCCAGGGCTCCCAGGCGATGATGAAGCAGTTCTACATCGGCGACCTCATCCCCGAGTCGGTTGAGCACAAGGATCAGCGTCAGCTCGACTTCGAGAAGGGCTACCGCGACCTTCGTGCCAAGCTCGTGATGATGGGAATGTTCAAGTCGTCACCCGGCTACTACGCTTACAAGTGCTCCTTCAACATGAGCATGTGGGCAGTGGCTGTTGCCATGGTCTACTACTCGGATAGCCTGGCCATGCACATTGGATCGGCTCTCCTTCTTGGACTTTTCTGGCAGCAGTGCGGTTGGCTCGCCCACGACTTCCTCCACCACCAGGTGTTCAAGTACCGCAAGTACGGTGACTTGGCTGGAATCTTCTGGGGTGACCTCATGCAGGGATTCTCCATGGCTTGGTGGAAGAACAAGCACAATGGACACCACGCTGTCCCCAACCTTCACAACAGCTCCCTGCAGTCGCAGGACGGAGATCCAGACATTGACACCATGCCTCTTCTTGCCTGGAGCCTCAAGCAGGCTCAGAGTTTCAGGGAGAAGAACGCTGATGGAAAGGACAGCACCTTTGTCAAGTATGCCATCAAGTACCAGGCGATTACTTACTTCCCTATCCTTCTCCTGGCTAGGATTTCGTGGTTGAGGGAGTCATTTAAGACTGCCTATGGACTTGGTGCGGCGAGTGACAATGCTAAGCTTGAGATGGAGAAGAGGGGCCTTCAGTACCCATTCTTGGAGAAGGCTGGCATTGCTCTGCACTACGCCTGGATGGCTGCTCTCTCTACTGGGTTTGGTCGCTGGTCTTTCGGCTACTCTATGATGTACTTCTTCACTGCAACATGCTCCTCGGGACTCTTCCTTGCTTTGGTCTTCGGCTTGGGTCACAATGGTATGTCTGTTTATGATGCTACCACCAGGCCTGATTTCTGGAAGCTCCAGGTCACGACCACGAGGAACATCATTGGAGGACATGGAATCCCTCAGTTCTTCGTTGACTGGTTCTGTGGTGGACTCCAGTACCAGGTTGATCACCACCTGTTCCCTATGATGCCAAGGAATAACATTGCCAAGTGCCACAAGCTTGTTGAGGCCTTCTGCAAGGAGTGGGGAGTGAAGTACCATGAGGCTGATATGTGGGATGGGACTGTTGAGGTTCTCCGTCACCTCCAGAATGTCTCGGACGACTTCATTGTCGACATGGTGAAGGACTTCCCTGCCATGTAAACTTTTACCCTAGAGAGATCATGTAACTGTAAACATCTTTTTGAACATTTTGGTTGGTTTGACCCCAAGACCAACCCTTGTATCTTCACTGTGTTGAACAACATTATTATACACCCCACATCCTTCTCTGATGCAGATGATTAGATCATAGATCCAATGAATATTGAGGTTCGAGTGCACAGTCCTTGCAAATTTGTTTCCCTTTCTAGAACGATTGGCATACCTACGCTTCCTAGTATTCTGCCTCCTGGCAAGAAACCATGTGCTTTTTCATCCGAGCAGGTTCAGCGAATGAGTCACAGACACAATTGTGACCAGTGTTGTTGTTGTGACGTCAAAGTTTATCTGAAGAGGACAGAAATCAATATTGCAATCAAAGTTCCTACCTACAGAAGCTGCTAGTGTGACTTGGGAGGTTGGCTCATGTGGAAGTTTGGATAATTTGTGCATAGTTTTCCACGCATTGTCATGTTCGGTCATGGTCATGGCATCCTCATGCTCATGTTCCTCATAATTGACTGGGTGGTTTAGTTAGGAAAATGATTGTGCAAAGTGGGGCTAAATGGAAGACAAAGAACCTGACTTCTAAGAGTCATAGAGACTGAAGACGGGGGAAGGAGTATATTGTTTTTGAAATAATTTGACATTATTTGTGCTTTGTGTCTGTGTATACATTGTATGTGTTTGTGTTAGAACCTCTCTGACTCTGAGAGATTTGTGAAGGTACACATTGAGCTACCCCATTCATCTTTCCAAGCAAGGACAATGATGAGTTGAATCATGATTTCATTACAGGTGTGGCAAAGTCACAGCAAAAGAATGATGCTCCCTTGACCTTGACCATCAGGTCATCATGGTCATGGAATGGAGGGAATAAGTAAACAATGAGCCCCTCGTTGTCAAATGTTGATAACTTTTTCTCCCCAAAAAAGTGGGTTGTAATCTGATGTGA
>JALLBE010001036.1:0-12039 GCA_036939795.1 Thalassiosira mediterranea
GTTTTTCCATGTTTTGCAACCATGAATCCAGCTCAACCTTCACGAAGCTTGGATTGTTTGGTTATTTATCCTGATAGAGTAAAAAGAGCCCCCTGAAAAGATATTGATGCCCACGAACGCCGTTTGTAGTCGAGGCGGCAGTGGCAGCTAGTGGCAGTCGGCAGTCGGCAGTCGGTCGGCCGCGCAGCAGTCCTCTTGGGTCCTTGCTACTAGGGCGCAGCGGCGCAGCCCCCTGCGCGAGCAACGAGCACTCAATCAATCACGAGCAAGCGACGAAGAGCCGCGGGCGAGCGAGGACCGACGGCGCGGCGCGGCGCGACGCGGCGAAGAAGACCCCCACGTCCAATGACACCTCCTCTCCATTGCAGTTCATTTTACCGTCATTCACTCTCGGAAAAATGGTCCGATTGTCCTCGACGTCGAGGCTATCGGGCATCGCCGTCTTGCTCATGGTGGCATCCTATTCGTTTTGGCAAATTTGGGTGGATCCACTGGTGGTTCCCACCGACGAACAGCTGGCCGAATACATTCACGGAGCCTCGTCTTCGCCGCTGCCGCCGGGGATGGGTTTCGACGAGGCCAACAACTTCGCTTCCTCGCCGGCTGGGTCTCAGCTCGTTGCATCAGACGTAGATCTTGCATATGCATCACGCTCGAGCTCGACACTACCATTGGCAGTCATAGATGGTCACAATGGCGAAGAGGTCTCGACTTCGGCCACGTTTGGGCATGATAATTATACAGACAGTGCATTGTCTACACCGGGAGCGAATGCAACTGATAACAATGCGACGATGCTATCGGACACAATTGATGGGCATATCGGTGATGATGTCTCACCTTTGGTCAAGTTTGAACTCGACAAGTATACGGGTAGTGCATCAAATAATTCACTACCAGATACAACTGACAGCAATGCGACGATGCTATCGGAAACAATTGATGGGGGTGATGGCCAAGAGGCCTCTGCTTTGGCCAAATTGGGAAATGACGAACGTGAGAACATTGCATCAAATTATTCGCTACAGGATGCAGCTGAAAGCAAGGCGACGATGCTATCGGACACAATTGATGGGGGTGGTGGCCAAGAGGCCTCTGCTTTGGCCAAATTGGGAAATGACGAAGACGAGGACATTGCATCAAATGATTCGCTACCGGATGCAGCTGAAAGCAATATGACCCCGACATCTGCTGCGCTTGATGGGCATGATGACGACGATGTATCACCTTCGGCCGTATTAGGACATGATAATCTTAGGGGCAGTGCAGTAGCTGAGTCGAAACCAGGCAAGACCATCATTGATACAAAAAAGAAGTGGAAGAAGGCAGCGAATGGGGGCGAGAAGGAAGATACAAAGACAAAGACAGCAGCTTCGCTCAAGGACACAGAACGTGGGGACGAGACAAAGGTGAAGTCATCAGCTTCACTTAAGAAAACGGATGATGAGGGCATGAGGAAAGAGCCAAAGACGAAGACAGCAGCTTCGCTCGAGGAGGCAGAGAGTGGTGTCGAGAAGAAAGTGCCAAAGACAAAGCCAGCAGCTTCACTTGAGGACGCGGAGAACCGGGACGAGAGAAAAGAACCAAATGCGAAGACAGTAGCTTCGCTTGAGGAGGTAGAGAATGGGGAAAATAAAGAAAGATCAGAGAAGAAGACAGCAACTTCGCTAAACGAGGCGGACAGTAGGAATGAGAAGAAAGAAAGATCAAAGACGAAGACAGCAGTTTCAGCTGCACCACAATAGCTCATCTGCACGAATGCTGTGCTGGCCATATGATCAGAGAATTGTCGATGTGACCGAGGCTGGTGCAGAAGTGTGTGCGCTTTGGAGTATGTTTCACACTCTCCATTAGCATCTGTAGCAACTTCAGTATGCCAGACACAGTGGGCAACTATTATCATTGGGCCCGATATCATGGAATGGAGCTTCTGCGCTAGGGAAAGAAAGGGGGCTTCACCTGGTTGATCACAACACTTTGTACCAATATCTGCACATGATCGATGTTGTGAAAGCATTTGTACGCATACTGTGGACACGAGCCATGAAATGAATTAACATTCACTCGATATCAATATGCTAATATTTTCAGGCTAAAATACTCTGACAGTGACAATCCCCTAATAATAATACTAATTTGACACCACCTGCTGATACAATCATAGTACCACTTTGCTGCGGTACCATCTTAACCTTTGCGCCCCAGTGGCTGGTGCTGATGAACTCTCACCACATGATATCCACTTAACATTCGTAAGTCGATTCAATACTGGACTTCGGGAACTGTAATGATATCATGATGCAAATGCAGCTCTCTACAAGTACAAGACCATGCCTACCTCCACCACTAGTGCTGATAGTCACAACAAGCACCTGGCACCAGACAACATGGCACCACCATGTGTATCTCCATTCCTGTGGCTGTGGAATTTCCACCATAAACCAACGCTAGCTTCAAGAATATTCACAAACAGGATGCAGATGTATAGCTTTAGACATAGTGTTCTGCAACATGCAAAAAATATAGTTGACATTGACACTGGCGTGGAACTTATTAGGCCCTGACTCACACTCACATTTGTTTTGTTTACATTTCTGCATTGTCTTTGTAGTTGTAGTTGTAGTTGTAGTTGTAGTTGTAGTTGTAGTTGGAGATATCCTTGAAAATGATCTCCGATGCATCCGACTCCATCCGATACCCCCTTGGTCGAATGGACGCGGAGCGGTTCTACACGACCAAGCTAGGCTGGTCCAAGCGCACTTTCAACCTGGTCGACTGGGAAACACTCGACGCGACCCTCTCGGGCAAGGCCCAGATGTACAAGGTGTGGCTGGCCAAGCAGAGCTCTGGCTTCTGCGGGATCCAGTCCTTGGTCTCGCGCTGGGACGACTCTCGCGACGACAAGTGCCCCGACTGCGGCCACACTGAGACCGCCGAACATCTCCTGCGCTGCCTGGACCACAATCGCACGAAGCTGCTCTGTGAGCAAACCTGTGAACTCCAGGCATGGATGTATGCGGTGGGGGGGCACAGTGAGCTCTGCTACTGGCTCCCCAAATTTGTTCTCCTCCGCAACACCCGCCGTCTTGCCACCATACCACAACTCCCTCCCTCCATGCGCAAGATTGCACAATTTTGTGGAAGGGAAGGTCCCCACCTCGGTGTTCGCACTCCAACGCACTCGGATCCCGTCTGAATGCACCCACCTGTCGGCGGCCTCTTGGGCGAAGGGCTACGTCAGCCGGCTCTTCCACCTGGCTCATTCCCAGTGGATATACCACTGCGTCTCCCTCCACGACGCTGCGACTGGCTACCTGTGGAAGAAACAAAAGCGGGAGATGCTGCGCGAGCTAGCCAAGCTCCTCGAGACCGACCCCGAGGAGGTTCCAGAGGACTGCCGCTTCCTCTTGGAAATTGATCTCGCCACGTTGGAAGGCGCGTCCCTCGGCCGCCAGGCATACTGGGTCCTTGCCGTCAATGCAGCCAAAGGTGCGGGGCGCACAGCAGTGTCACCCAAAGCTGGTCAACGTCGGTGCCGCCGGCCCCGTCCGTTGGGGGCCCGACGCGGCAAACGCCAAAGGATGTACTGCTCGCCCGCAGTCAAGCGTTCCATAGGGACGCTGGACGTCGAGCACGAAATAGAACGTGATTTCGGCGCGCGGACACGCCCAGGCCGCCGGCACTGCCAGGGGCCAGGGGATGACCTGTACTCGGCGGCAAACAAACGTCGCAAGCCGGACTGAAGAGGCAGCGACCATCTCATATGCAGTGGTCGCATCCTCGTCCTCGTACCGGCGGTCCTCGCTGATGGAGTAAACTTGCTCGTCGCCCTGTCCCAGGGCGTCCTGGGTGTGGTGTAAAACATGCCCAGTCTTCAGGCCTTTGCTGTCAATGCACTAGTTTGTAAATTGTATCAATCCCTGAGTATTTATTTATTTAATGAGTATCCATGATATCAAAGATATGTTGTGTGCTCATCCTTGGTTGTAAATACATATTTGAAATCACCACCACAAATAAACCGAAACTGAACTTGGGCATGGAATGACCAATGCCAATGGGAGGAGCGGAGGAGTGGTGGTGGTGCATAAAAAATAAAACTTGATTCTGAGTTGATTAGAGCTTGGGTGGCTAGAGAGCGGTGCCGGTGCATTACATTGCACGTTGCCTCTTGTCATTGTCAAGCCAACACAACACCAATAGTCACTTCAACAATTGCACCCGATGCCCGATTGATACACTTGCTGTCGCGTGAATTTAAGTTTCCCTTTGCACATAACACCAACACCAAATGTTTTACATTGATTGAAGGCACTCTCATAATCGGGATCCCAGTTACACCTGCATGGACACCTCCAGGGGTTATGGTATGACCTCCATCTCTGGGTTTCCTGAGGGTTCTGGCCGACCCAAGCCCAAGGTCTGACTCTTCAGATAGGTTTGCTTGTGAGTTGGATGATCCCGGCTCCGCAGCTGGGCCACCCTGCTCAGGGCCCGTGGAGTGCCCGCACGACCCGCGAAGCGGACCGGCGTCGCCCTATGGGCGCGCAATGGGCACAGAAGTGCCCAGACAGGGTGCAGCTGGGCAGATGTGAGACGTCTGCGCTGCGAAGCTGTATCCGTACTGAGGAATACGTATCAATAATTGCGCCAAACACGACGCTCTATCGTATGTGTAGATTTTTCTGCGTCAATGGTCAATGGCTCGAAATGCCACGCGAGCAACACGCACACATCACGCTCACATCGACCCCAACCATGACGAAGACACCGCCTCCTCCGCCTGCTGTTGCCACGTCTCGATCGTGCACGTCGCTCGCCCGTCGCCTGCATTCGTGGAAGAGGAGCGAGCGGCGGCACCCGTCCGTCGTGTGATTAGCAAGGTCATAAACTCCACCGACAAAACGCGCCAACCCATCCGTCGTCGTCATCATGCACCTCTCGACGGCAGCCGTCGCGGCGGCGCTCCTTCTCGCCGTCTCCTCCGCGCCCGGCGGCGACGCATTCGCCAACGCGCCCCTCCGGTCGTCCGCCGGACCTTCCTCCACCGGCACCGGCACCGGCACCGGCACCGGCACCGGCACGACCACCGCCCTCCCGATGCTCCTGAAGAAGGAAAAGTTCGACGCCGTCCTGACGACGAAGCGCAATAAGGAGCTCGGGTACGACGATAGGACCGGACGGTTCTTCGAGGTGCAGCAGCAGCAGCAGACGACCACCGGCTCCTCCGACGCGGAGGAGGGATTGGGAGCTTCGACCGCCCTCTTGGAGGGCGAGCCTTCGGCGGCGGCGGCGGCGGCGAGCGAGGATGTCGAGGAAGCGACGACCGCGACCGCAATCGCGAACGACGGCGACGACGACGACGACGTCCCCCCGATGCCGGACGATGGCTTCGCGGGCATGGACGTGACCGGCGAGATCAACGGAGTCAAGATGACCTCGTCCTCGGCGTCGATGAAGCGCAACGCGCCGCCGCCCGTCGAGGAGGAGGAGGAAGACGATCTGCTTCCGCTGGATTCCGTCGAGGCTACCAGTGGCAGGAAGAAGAACAGCCTGTCCGATCAAATAGCCAACTCGGGCGCGGTCTCCGCCGCCGCAGTCGCCACCGCCGCGGTCAACGCGGCCGTCAGCATGAAATCCCTCACGGCTCCCTCCGTGGACAAATCCTATATCTCTCTGGATTCCACGACGAAGGAGCTCGACGGCGAGGGCCTCCCATTGGTCTACGACAAGGATCTCATCGAACAATATTGGAGGAGGGAACGGGGGGCGCTCAACGAACGATGGGGATACTTCGTGGGGAAGGCCGTGCCGTTCCTCACGAGATTGGTGACGCTTTTCGTGGCGGAGGGGGAGATCAATGAACGGCATGTTCCGGGATTGAGCAGGCAGGCCAGGATCGACCTGCAGGATTTGGGACCGACGTTCATCAAGGCGGGGCAGATGATGTCCGTGGTGAGTGGAGTGGGTGCGACGGACGCACGGTGCTCCGGGGTTCGAGCGCAATAGAAATTCTGGCAGGGCATGGCTTGAATCCTTGCGAGAATGATCGTGGATGAGGCATCCTTGCTTGGTCTCTTGAGATTCTCCATCAACAACCTGACCCTTGACTCATCTCCCATCCATTCATTTCATACCCATCTTCCAGAGGCCCGACGTGCTCCCGCAGGCCACGCTGGACGAGCTCACGAAGCTCCAGGACTCCGTCGTCCCGTTCGACACCGAGATCGCCGTTAGGCAGATCGAGGAGGAGCTCGGCGGACCCCTCGGCCAATTCTTCACCAGCATCTCCGAGGAGCCGGTCGCGGCGGCCTCCCTGGCGCAGGTCTACCTGGCGACGCTGGCGGACGGGAAGGACACGCGCGTGGCCGTGAAGGTGCAGCGCCCGCAGGTCCTATCCACCGTCTCGAAGGACCTGTACGTCCTCCGCCGCGCCGCGGAGGTATTCCAAGGCTTAGTCGAGCGGTTCGCGCCGCAGCAGAAGACGAACTACGTCGCCCTCCTCAACGAGTGGAGCATCGGATTCTACACCGAGCTCGACTTCGCGAACGAGGGCAGGAATCAGGAGAGGCTGCGGACCGCGCTGATCGACGCGGGCATCGAGGGCATCACGGTGCCCAAAGTGTACGAGGACATGTGCACGCGCAGGGTCCTCGTCAGCGAGTGGATGGACGGGGTCAAGCTGAGCGAGTGCCCCCCCGAGGAGATACGGGAGATCACGGCCGTGGCGCAGGAGGCCTTCCTCACCCAGCTGTTCGAGTTCGGATTCTTCCACGCCGACCCGCACCCGGGGAACATCCTCAAGCTGAATCGGCCCACGGCCGAGGGGCACACGGTCGCGCTGTTGGATTGCGGCCTCATGGCGAGCATCGACAGGGAGGATCGGGATCACATGATCTCGGCGGTGATCCACCTCGCGAACAAGGACTACGCGTCGCTGGTGGACGATTTCATCAGGCTCAACATCCTGCCCGCGGACTGCGACCGGGCGGCCATCATACCGCTCATGGACAAGGCCCTCAGCCCCTACGTGAAGGGCGGGGGCGCGAAGAAGTACGAGGCCGAGCTGAAGCGAATGTACGGCATGGAGGAGGAGAGCGTGCAGAGCCAGGTGGGAGGATTCTCGGCCATGACCCAGGACGCGCTCACGGTGCTCAACGACATTCCCTTCTCGATACCTCCCTACTTCGCCATCCTGGGACGCGCCATCGTCACGCTTGAGGGCATCGCCCTCACCGGCAACGAGGACTACGGGATCATCATGGAAACCTATCCCTACATCGCACGCAAGCTCCTCGCCGAGGACAGGCCGGAGATACGGGGGGCGCTGCAGGAGGTCCTCTTCAGCGCCACGGACGGCGACGCGTCGGGGGGACTCAAGCTCACGCGCCTCCTGGCGCTGCTCAACAACGCCTCGGGGTCGGTGGGCACGAAGGAGGGCGCCGCCTTCGTCGACCTGGATGCCGTCCCCGAGGACGGGCTGAGCCTCGGGGACGGCTTCAAGCTGCTCCTGTCGGACGACGCCGAGAGCCTGCGGAGGTTGCTCGAGGACGAGGTGGAGAGCATAGCCGACGTCTTCTTCCGTCAGATCACGCGCAAGGGCATGACGGAGGCGGTCGTGGCGCTCGCGCCGCCGCGACCGCCCAGCCTTCCCTTCCTGGGGGACGTGCTGTCGCCCCCGAGGGTCCGGCTCGACGAGATACCGCTGCCCTTCCTCCTCCCGGGCGGCGAGGGAGAGGGCATCACCCCCACCGTGTCGTTGATGACGGCCAACGAGTTCACCGATCTCATCGCGCCCAAGCTGAGCCGCGACGAGGAGATATACGCCATCAGCATCGCCGATGCGGCGGAGCAGTTTTTGGGGGTAGAAGCCGCGAATTTCCTCAGGGGAGATGGGCTGATCAGTGTGCGGTCAGCACAGCTGGTCCTCGCGGCAGCCACGACGGGGCTGTTGGGTAATGGCGATCTCCTGGGCGCCCCAGCTGCCAAGAATGCGATCGACACTGTCTCGGGCCTCCTGAAGAGGCTGGATCAAGGTGGTGACGGTAGGCAGAGCGTCGAGGACACTTTGGCAGAGGCCACGTCCAAGCTCTCTAGGGAGGAGAAGGAGAGGCTGGATGAGATTGTTACAGAACTGACGCAACGGATTCTGCGGAGAGTGAGGTCACGCGCAGCTGCTTCCAGCTAGAGTCTGCTTCCAGCTACCATAGAGTCTGCTTCCAGCTAGAGTCTGCTTCCAGCTACCANAGAGTCTGCTTCCAGCTACCATAGAGTCTGCTTCCAGCTAGAGTCTGCTTCCAGCTACCATAGAGTCTGCTTCCAGCTAGAGTCTGCTTCCAGCCAGAGTCTGCTTCCAGCTAGAGTCTGCTCTTTGTGCATGACACAACACATTGATGGTGGAACGAATCAAAGAAGAGATGCCAACTTGCCTCTGTTGAGTTAAATAATCTTTAATCTTGATTGTAACGAATGAAAGGTATCTCCATGTAATACTCCACGTGCATGTTGTCTTGGTCTTTCTCCCTGAAAAAAAAATATATGTAGTCCCAAGTCAATGAGCAGAATGGTATGCTACCATGATATCCTCATCACTGATATCGGCCTCATCGAAGAGGTCAACGCAATCGGGCACAGCTTTTCTCTTCTCGTCGGTATTTAGATCACGTTGTTGATCATTATCAGCTGAAGCTTCTTGTTTGGAGTTGTGCGGCGATGAAGCGCCTGGGATGATTCTGCCACTAGTTGATGCATCTGTCTCTGCATGGCCGGATTCAGGGTTCCCCACCCATACTCGTTGTCCGGTGGCAAGGCTTGTCATGGCGCTGCGATAGTAGTGTTCCATAGCCACATGTTCGTAATGAGAGTGATGATGCCAATCTGACACTGGCACATGAGGGTCATAGAATGCTTGTGGCAGGGATTGATACTGATACACTTGGGGATGCAATGCTGGTGGTACACTTGTCGCAGCCACATTGGTACCCTTGGCTTTGTTGGCACTCTTGGTTTCCTCCGTTTCATCCGGTGGGACCTCATCAGGAGGGCTGCTGCTCGCGTTGACGCCACCACCACCAAGTCTCCTCCTGGCCTCCTCTGCGCGTATCCTCTTGAGCTCGTAGTAACGATCCTTCTGCATGTTAGCCACGGAGTCAACGAAGTCCTTCGTCTCGGGGTCGACTGACTTCCAGGACTCAGCTATCACCCCAGCCATTTCCTTGAAGGAGGCCACTGCATATGGCGAACAAGAGTGCGTGCGTTAGAGAGCTGTCTGGCCTGGAGACATCTATGTTAAGTATGGTGCAGGAGTGAGAAATGAACTTACATCCATGAGTCTTTGAATGTTTCCGCTTCGCGTTCTTGTGTTTCCCTGGGAAGCACCAATCTGGTGCCAAAATCGACGCTAGGTGTTCATACCGAGGCGGGAGCTTGGGGATCTGAAGGGTTTCGTACCCTGTGTTCATGTTGCGGACCGAGTGAGGGCGATCGACCTCGCAAGAAGATGGGGGGGGGGATGACCTCGGACTGGGTCCTCCGATTTCCTCAGAGGTCCATATAGATATGGACCTCTGGTTTTCCGCCTTCCTGATCTCAATGAGGCGAACGCGCTCCAGGGTGAAGTAGATGTTGTAGCTGTTGTACGGTCGGAGAGGATCATCAGGCGACATCTTCATCTTACTGCCGATCATCGATCTTCCTTTCCTGGGTAGGTTGCAAGTTGCCCTTCGCTCTCCTTGGAGAAAAGTAGAAGAAGTATTGTATTTTGTAATGGTTACCAATCAGCTTTCTCTTACGATACAAGGTGTTTGAGTTCATTCAATGTTCATTCAGATTCATTCTCCCTTTCCCCCCACGCCCTGCATAACGAAAACGATATATCGTATCTCTCTCTCAATGGTATGGTACTTTCGGCTGGAGCGAGAGATGACAGAGAAATCGATGCAGTTGGCTACCAACTCAGTGCTTGCTAGCGATGAAACACCGTGCTAGATTCCAGATCTTTGAAAATTTACCATGATCTTGCTTCACAACCACATGCATACGAAAGTCCCCATCATTGCTTCTGGTAGTTTCTTGTGATTGAGATGGGTATCATAATTTAATCATTCTTATCTTATTTGCAATAATTTCCTGGAGGGGTGGGGCGAGGGTACCCATTTCCCCAACATGGTTCTCCCTCCTAGAAACACGCGTGACACTAAACGTGACTAGTGAGTCTCAGCGAAAATGACATAGGTGGTACAGTGTAAATACAATCACGGACTAAAAAAATGTGGTTAAAAACATGACCATGCGGAAACAACACATTCTCAATTTGAATTTGTAGACAAAGGGGGGTATATATGTAACTCTGTACACCCTCCTGAATTTTCAACAGAGGATACATGTCTGTTTTACTCGGACTTGAATGAGTTCGCTCCATCCGAGCGCAGCGCAGCTGGCAGATGTCAAGGTCAAAATGATACTATATATATGGTGTATTGATTCCTAAAAAATAGATGCAATAGATCTAGCCTGCTTAAAATGCTTGAAAAGCCTTGGGGCTGACAGGACCTCGTTCCGTTCGAGCAGATTCTGTAAAATATAGTTGCTAATAGATATTACAAGCGAACTTGCTACGCACGCAGACACTTGCGGACGGACACTTGCATCTGCTCGCTCTTGCTTGCATGCAGACGGAGAGAATATTTTTTAGAGATATGTAGCCCTCAACGCACGTAGTAAATTCAAATGTATGTAGTTCCTGCGCCGATAATCTATGGGGCTATCGGATCTTAATCCATCCTCGCTCCAGCAGTCACTTGCTCCATCCAGCCCTCGCTCGGCGAATGTATCACTTGTTTGTACAAATACATACTGTACATATGTACCTATGTAGAACAAAGTATTGGGATCGTGCTGGGAGTTAAGCCTTTTTTTACTTGTTTTTACAAACACTCTGAAGAGTAAAATAGAGGGTTAATCCTTGTAATATATAATCCATATGGGGCCATCACATATAGGGTTAATCTTGGAAATGTCACTCCGCCCTGTTCTTTCACAAAAAGAGAAATTAGTTTTGACCCCCGGGAACGCTCTCGTTTAAATGTCAAAGCTTAAACGATCGAATTCGGATAGTAAGACAAGAGGGTTGATAGTTACAATATTTTTGACAAGAATTGGTATCTCAAAATAAACATACCAGAGGAGAAACATTCGCCGCTCGTTGCTTGAAGCGCTCATGTTTTAGGGCCAAACCTACCCATCTCTAGAGAGAGAGGGTGTGAGAGAGGTTGGAGAAAGCTGCTGTGAGGTAACTGGTGGCTGGGGACGGGGACATAGGAGTCGGCCAGTATCCAGTAAGCCTTTGATAATGTCTTCACCCGTGATGGAGGTGAAGTTGGTGGGGCCGGTCCGGTCTTTCCTCGTTCCTTCTGAACCAGGTGCAGAACGGTAGAGACATCTGGTTGAGAAGGAGGGGAAGGTTGTGCAGATGCAGGAGGATTGACCGTGATGTCGATGCTGATGCTCATGTGGGTGAAGAGGCTGATGAGGATGAGGAGGCGGGTGGCTTGGAGATTTTGCACTGGGTGAAATGCAATGTCAAAGGGTCGGAGACCAGGGAGGTCGGAGAGAGGCGTCGATGGGATAGAACACTACAATTCATGCCGACCCGACTGATTTTACTTTTTAGGGTGTAGGCTAGGGTTACTAGTGTTGACGATATCGTTGACGGCCAATGACACCTGCTGATCTATGGCCATTTCGATAGTCATAAGTCATTCATACGCAGCAGCTCGACCCCCATAAGAGTCATCAAAAAATTGCCAATTGAATATGGAGTCCCATTAGGATAATATCAGCATCATGCGGTTCTTTTTGGGGGGATAGGTGGAAATAAATGGGAGGTACGTACTCTCTCTACCACTTCTCTCCGTTCCGCTCTGCTCCACTCCAAGAAGTGGGAGAGAGTGAAGAGAGGGGGGTCTCCGCCCCCCCCTAGCCCCCCCTTACCTTTACATTCTACAAAGTAATTGGGACTCTCATGTAAAGGGAACTTAA
>JALLBE010001037.1:0-13967 GCA_036939795.1 Thalassiosira mediterranea
GAACCCATACCGGACAAAGAAAGGAGGTCTCCTTGGTTAGAATTGATGATACATAAGCACAGGCGTCGGCAGCAAATAGGATGCTCCTCGCATTCTCCTGGTTGCTTCAGCACAACTCGGATAAATGCAGACAACCTTGGATGACGAGGCTACATTGTGATATCCCCAAACCTGCGATGCTACGTCAGTTGCAATCTACACTCACCCACGCAGTCGAGCATCCACGCCCTGCCCCTCTTCGTCTTGATGGAGTACCTCGTATCCACCTGCAAGGTAGCATTGGTTGCGACGTCAGAGGGCAAATCTTGAGTGATGGTGCGGACCTGCCCATCCACCTTCCAAACAAATCCTGAAACTCCAGCCACCTGCTCGATCGTGAGGTACTTGAGGAGGTCGATTTTGCGATCCTCCAACATATCCCTGGATGCAATCTGTGCAGGTTTTGGTGATAGAGAAAGAAAGGTGAACGATAATGTATTTTAGATGAAGATGAAATAAGTGTGTTGGTTGTACACAGTAAAGTATGCAGGACATATTATGAGCCAATGTCCAATCTGTCAGATAAAAAAGGGCTATCTAACTCCTGGAAGCAGCATTGTTATCTGCCAAACAGGACAAGATCAGCTGGGAATGCATTGTAAGAACTCTCAGAGGAATACATCCCTCGAGGCTAGATACATTTGACCGATACAGTTGCAGCCTGCACACAGATTGACCTAGCCTTTCTAACACTATCCACATTCTGCCACAGGAAATAAGGGCAGGCCGTCGCGCAGCCAGGCAAGGCAAGTGTCCACATAACAAGATAACAAATCCAACACAAAAGCCGAAAGCACAATAACACAAAAAAACTCACCGCATAAGTCCTCCAACGGCTATCCCTCTCGCAAGGANAAAAGCCGAAAGCACAATAACACAAAAAAACTCACCGCATAAGTCCTCCAACGGCTATCCCTCTCGCAAGGACCCGATCCCGTCGCCCCCACCTTCCCCGGGAACTCGTACTTGGGATTGGCCCTCCTACGATAGAAAGCCCTCAGACTGCTCCGGGGCACCGTGTACATCTGGTCATGAACCCACGACTCGAAGTCCAACCCCGCCGATACGAGCGCGTCGATCGATTCTCGCGTGGATCCGAACGTCGCCTGCTCGAGGAACCGAGCCGCCGTGGCATCGTCGCTCGGGGAGGAGTGTACGGAGGTCTCGAGGATGTATTGTTCTCCGTCATCCAGGGGGGGGAGGGTGACGTCGCACTCGTCAAGGATGCCCGTGGCGCAATCGATGCCAAGACCGCTGAGGGCGACGTTGGCGAGGGGTCCGGCGGTGATTTCCCATGGCTTCCCCCCGTACGAACGTGCGACGGAGGCTCGATTCGTCCCGTCGGTGGCGCGGTGACGCACGAGCGCGCAGAGTCCGTCGGGATCCGAGGGGACGTCGATCCGGACGGTGGTGGAGGAGACGTCGGATGCCAGGATTATGTTGTGAGGAGAGCCCGCGGCGGGGCAGGCGTAGCTGGCGGTCTGGGCGGAGACGAGGCCGAGGCCAAGGCCGATGCCGGAAACGACCACCAGGGTGAGCGGGATGCCGCGATGGAGCATCATGGCGACGATAGGCCCTGTTCGCTGTTCGTGCTGGTTCGAGCTACAATATCCTAGTTGTCTCGATCTCGACCTCTCTCGATCTCTTTATCGCTGCTATTTTGTGAGCTCCGCAGCTCTCGCTGGAATGCGGAGTTATCGGAAAATGGAAATGCCTGATGCCTTTCATTCAGGCAGCCAGGGCATCATCAACGAGAGATGGACTTATTGCCGTGCCTGTGTCCTGTGTCGCAGTCGTAGCAAAGTTTGTAGGATGCCTTGCTCCAGCGATGACTCCAGCTTGCTCCGTTTGCCGTTTGGCTCCGTCAACAAAGCGTGACAGCGTACGTCCTCTCGTCGGCGCTCAGCGCTCACTCGGGATCAATCGTACAAGCAAGCAAAGGCAAGCAATCAAGTTTTGCATCACCCAAAAGATTCGATCTTTTTTTCATTCACTCGTTGTGGCAGTGGATGCTGGCCGTGGCGGATGCTTGGTGCTTGAGAACTTGGGCAGTTTTGTCCAGAGGCTGGTGTATTGTATGTACGTACATAGGTACATACCTCTATGTATCTAGCTCAAGGATGAGTGACTCAAAAAGATACCTCTAGTTGCAAGTCAAATTGATTCCAAAAATTATAAAATATGTATCTGTATTTTTTAAGTTACTGTTAATTGCAATAATTATTATAAATAATATTAAAATTTGTAAAATTCCTTACAACTAATATCGGGAATCACAAATTGCATTCTCAATTCTCACGCACGAAATAGCGACATGTCTCTTGTTATTATGACCCTTCGAAGTTTCACTTGTTCTCACGACCAAAAGACTAGAGGTACGTTACGTACCTGTCATCTTGGGTGTACCGTGCTCACATACCTCTCTACGTACATACATAGAGATGGTACGTACCTGCCTTGCCGGACACCCGGTATCGTGGGCTTGATTGCATGCACTTTTTGTCGAGTCACAATATCCTTTGGTATTGAATATTATCCCCACCATCGTATGTATCTTGTTCAATCAATGCAAGTGGCGTGCGTGGGTTCGTATCTGTTCGTATGGTATCGTCAGGAAAGCACGCGGGGGCGCCCGCCGCGACGGATACGCGGCGAAGGGCGGGCGGGCCAGGCGGGCGGACGGGGACGGATCCTATCTTTGATTTGCCGCGCACGCAGCTCTCTCTAGAGCCACCACCACCTCGCTCTGCCGATGAGGACATCCTCACTCACCACTCGTTCATCGTTCATCGTCCGCATCGTTAGTGTAGGTAGGTCTTTGTGCACCATCAAACATCTTGGCGTCAAGTGAGCGGATAGAGCCGCGAAACGATGGGAGGTGGGGACGCGCCCGCCGATGGCACGAACGAGTTTGGGACCAAGGATATCTTTGAGTTGTTCCATAGGGCAGCCTTGAAATGAGCGGATATGCATATGCCACGAGTTCGTGAAAGGACGGGACGTACGTTACGAGCGGCCGGAAACAATCGAAACTGGTTTCATCTTGTGCCTAGTCCTCATCGGCTCTCTCTAGATGCGCTTAGTCTTTTCTTTGGTTGGAGCTTAGCGGCGCATTTATGGTCCTCGCGCGTCAGGTCGATGGTAAGATCTATCTGGGGCGACGTAGCTGAAGCTTTGCTCGACAGCTTGAAAAGTATCCAGTCCATCTACGGAAAGGCGCTCCTTCTCGGCGATGCGTGCTCGGAGCAAGCCAAAACGAGTCATGACGTATTCCTCGCCCTGCATCGGGAAATCGTCCTTTTTTCGCGAGGTGCGTGGTTCTACACAATCATGGGGCGTTGTCGGCTGGCGAATGATGATGGGATATCAGGAGCAGAAATTTGTACTCGTCCGAGGAGAATCTAGCTACGCACCTGCCGTTCGATATGTTTGGCATTCTCTACTTACTAATGATGCTACATCTCGATTGGAATTCTTGCATCCTGAATTATTTGCTTGCATTATTCTGCATATGATCGCCTTACACATCATACGTGCTTCTCCTATTTCTTATTTCTTATATATTCAGAACGTATCAGTGGGCATTTGCTGTAGGTAGTTCTTGTGCACGTCACACATTTGAGAAAAAAATATATCCCCGGATCGTAAGGAGCAAATAATTGGCAGTATGGCATCGATCATTGTACTGGTCGCATTTTGGTTGCTACTATATGTCCAGATCGGGTGCGCTCAGGAGCAGCAGCCTCCCTTCACCCTGACGGGGTACATTGGAGACGATTTCTTTGACAAAAACAAAGATATTGAGGCTTCTGGCCTCGACGTAGCCCCAGACGGTTCGCATCTGATCGGTGTAGATGACAGCGGCTCGGTATTCTTCTTGAATCTCATCGGTGACGACAGTGGTCACTGTTTGGTTGATATGGAAGATGTGCTTGGAGAGGGAAAGGACCTGGAGGGTGTCGCCATAGACCCGACTATATGGGATCCAGAGGATATGCAGGCTTATATTGTCCATGAGGGTGGGGATGACGACGAGCCAATGCTCTACCGGATTAGATACCAATTCAACCCCAGCGATGAAAGTTGCAGTGTCGAAGTGATCGAGACCAAAAGTCTGTACGGTGCAATCCCATGCCTTCCAGATAGCAATGGAATCGAAGGCTTTGGGCTCAAGAGCGCATCTGCCCCCATCACCCAACATGCCGTGTTCTTCGTCGCCATTCAAGATACTGGAATGGTATATGAGGTGAATTCCCAGGGAAAGTCAAATGGTCCGTATTGCTACGATGCAAATGGAGACGATATAAGCGCTACAGCGTATCGCGAGGACCGAGACCATCTCTGGACGTTCGTCATGAGCGATGACACATTAGCAGTCATCGACCGCAGTGATGACAATCAGTGCATTCTTGCGAGATACAGCGTGACTTTAGAAGGAGACAAGGAGGGCCTTGCAATGGACCCAACTACTGGACGAATGTATCTTGCAGTGGATGGGCAGGGAGACGGCAGTCGCGTAGCAGCGTACAATCTTGTATATCCGAACGATCTCAACGACTGCATTGACGATGGTGCTGACGATGGCAAGGATTCCAATGAAGACAATTGTGCAGATTTCGTAGTCTGTGATGGGACTCCCTTCCCCACACCATCACCCACTAATGAAGGGATGATCGCTCCCTCCACTGGTCTAACAACTCCACTGCCAACTAGAAACGTGAGTATTGTATTCGTTGACGAAGCCATTGGTCATAGGACTCGACACTTAGTTTAACTTTTGTCTCCTGCCGTCTCTACCAACAGCCTACTCCCAATCCTACGACCAAACCTTCGACCTCTCCGGTCAAAAGCGTGAGCTAATGTGACCTGTCTTGTCAACATTACCTCCCCCTTCCCTATCTTACCACATTAGTTGATGACGGTTTCGCCCACTTATAGCCCACGAACAGTCCGACACAAGCTCCTACGACGTCTCCCACTACATCCCCTACCACATCTCCCACGAATCATGTGAGTGTGATGATGGCCTGTTCTCCTTTCGTACATTCTTGTTACTAAACCGATGCTTACGTCTGACATATTGGCTCATGATTCAAAGCCAACTTTCTCACCGACGACGAAAGGTCCATCTTTCTCCCCTACAATCAGGGTGAGATTGTCCGCCCCTTTATAAGTGTCGTTGAATATCTCCTCACATGTACATTATGTTACGCTACATTCCAGCCAACGGCACGTATCAGTGACGCAACGTCCTCGCCTTCTGGAGTACCAAGCACTGTCTCCTCAGTGGAGCCTTCTATTGAGGTGAGACTTTTGCAGATTGATGGAATGAAGCCTGTTCCGTATCTACTGGTCGGACCTTGACGGTTCTCCTCATTTTGTCCTCTCAGCCAATCACAAGCCCTACAGGCTCACCAATTACAGTGAACTCAACTATGCCACCTAAGATGCACCCTTCGACTAATCCTACACCGAGTCCGATGCTTGGGCCTTCTTCTAGTCCTCCATCGCGATCGCGATCTCCTGAGACTGAATCGATCGCGACCATGCCGCCAAGTCCCACTGCCGCCATCCCAGCAACTGAACCACTTCCACCGTCCAGTACCAACAAGGCGAGCAACACCGCGTTTCCAGCCATGAGATCTGTGATTATCTTTGTGGTTCTTTTGACCAGGTGTGCCTAGAGTTAGTGTTATGTTCATGCTGATTGCTTTCCGTCCCTCACTATTTGAAGTGCATCACTGGCTCGATAACAGCACAACCACCATCTTCTCTTTGTGAGGGCGGGTATCATTCCCAGTTCAACTGTTTTATGGAACAGAGGCCAATTATTAAGATAACGATAAGGATGCCAGAACAGGAAACGAGTGCACCCCTGCTTTGCCCCTCGCCTACACTTCACCTCCATGACATGCCCGGGGAGTCCGGATTAAGTCTCATGGGTCGTCGGTCGTCGGCAGTTCGGGAATGTCCTGTGTTTCGACTATGGTGTCGACCTCATCTTACTCATCGGTGGCACATCATAGCCAACGCATCTCACTGCCCCCACATCGACATCCCACGGGATCTCATCTGTATGCGACGCATCGAAGGCAGACATGTTTTTTTCGACTTCACACCCTTCCTGTTGATACGCTATACGCCTACGTCGACACCCACCGTTCCAGTCTCATTGAGATAAAACATGTTCATGTACTCTTGCCACGGTAAACATGGAAGCCTTTTTGCACACCTCTAGAGGTACAATGATGGAGTCTGCTGACACGCATGGTGATGGCAAAGATACTGTAATGTTTCGTATCCTTTCCCGCGGCTCTACATATCTATTCCTACGTTACCCAATCTGCTCATGTATCTATCTCGACTTACCTCTGGTTCTGGTATCATGCAGCCGTCTGTATATTGACTATTGACAATCAATTGACACCCCCGCCAGCCCCCGCCATCTCTTGCCTCTTGCTATTGTATCACGCCTCACGTATGTAACACAACCATCTGCTACCCATACGAACGGCCACGCCACCACGAGGCAAGAATCTCCTACCGGTTAGATCGCAACTGGAGCGGTCGCAGTGTGGATCTCGGAGCGTCAGTAGCGTCAACTCTGCCGACGGACGCGCGCTGCGGATTCGTCGGTGTTGACGACCTGGCATACCTACAGGAGCCTTCTGTGGACGACACGGGCGCGCAGCAAAATTCATTCACTGCAATATCATATCATATTGGCCTAAAAGTACCTCGAAAGGACGCGAGAATGGATCCGTCTCATTGGGCTCGCGCGTTCTCGATGGAAGAAGTCGACGGCAGAAGAATCGTCCACAGACCCGAGAGCGTATTTAGCGACTCTGACGACTCCCTATTTGGCGACTGTGACGACTCCCTATTTGGTGACATGAGTGACGTGTACGACGACCAAATCGACTTCACCAAGATCCGCCTCATGAAATATGCCAACGGGAAGATCATTCGTCAAGGCTTCACACCCGAAGTTTGGAAAAAAATGGCAGAGGATATGGCTCATTTCTCCTCGTTGACAACCATCCGTCTGAACCATAGATATATCTATGGTCTGAACTTGTTCAACGACAAAGTCATCGCCGTCATGTTGGGGCTAAACGAAAATATCAGGAATGAAGATCCTGCACTGTACCTCCCCAAGGACTTACCATCGCTGGAGAATATCGAGCTGGAGGGACAACTGGGAAGGATCGGCATCGATTCCCTTCGTAGTTGTCTCGGTTCCAGACACGCACTGAATACCCTTCGCCTCCGTAGTGCAGTGATGTTTCTCTCGCAGGCGCTCGATCGCGTACACATCAAATCACTGGATCTTACCGGGAATCTCATCGTAGGTGACTGCCTGGCGGAGCTGCTTTCTACACGAAACGCCTGTCATATAGTGGATTTATTTCTTCGAGACAACAACGGCAACGGATTGAATGAGCGTGGACTGCAAGCGATAAACCAATTCGTTAGACGATCGAACATATCTCTCAAGCGCCTTGGCTTCGATTGCGAGGACATGCACACTGCAAAACTGTTTATTGAGTCGATACCAAGCCAATCTAAGCTGAGACATTTGAGTGGTTGTCTCGGCTACAATCTAAGTATCGAAGAGGGAGTAGTTCTGGTACAGGCAATGTTAGACTGTGTCTGCAATCAAGCTAGCTTTGATTCCATCTGGAAGTCCAATCATCAATTGGTGGATGTAGCTAGTGGTTATGTATGGACATCGAATATGAATGTGGCCAGAGCACCACGAGGTTTACAAGTGTACCATGATTTGATGGAAATGTTCTCCATCAACCGCAGCATGTCCTCCGTTGCTTCACGGATGAGAACAAAGCTGAGCACCATCTACTTCAAAGGCGAGTTCGATGTGCAGCCGTTCATTGACATCAACGTCATTCTGATGCCACATGTTCTAGCGCTTGTGACGCGCGACCGTATGGCGAACATTGATGCAATTTATCGATTGGTGCGCAACTGCCACGTTCCTGATATGTTCAGCTTTCCATCGAGAGATTTTCTGGTAAAGATGAATGCACAACTTGTGGAAGAAAATGCCTCACTGAATGACAGCGTTGCAAATCTGAGGCAAGAGAACGACAAATTATTGAGGGAAATGTCGGAGCTCCGGAAATTGGTGTCTATTTTGCCCGACAAACGTGCAAAACCAAATAATTGAATCTCACACAAGATAACTTTCACTTGGTGATGTTGTCTATGGCCATGGAAGCGATACCACGATAACGACTGAAACAATTGTCACCCAAAATACGTGAGAAGGTATCACAATAACGGCCTAGAATTACAAGATACTTTGGTATCGTACTTGGAAAAACAGTGTAACCGAAGTGTAACATGGAATAAATTTGCGTTTTGACAGACATCTGTGACATGCCAATAGCCCTTCAAACAACAATTGCGCCAGCGAATAGACATAATAATGGACAGACATTAACCCCACGTGATCCGGCAACATTTATCGGCGATGGACCGACTCGACGTCCAACGACGGATCGATGTAGGTGTCGTGGCAATCCCCCACCTGCGTCCGCCACGTCCCCGGCGTGGCCCACGCGAAGTTTTCTTCCACCCCGAGGAGGTTCCGTCCCAGCTCGATGCGGAAGAATCCCATCTCGCCCCAATAGTGACCCCAGCTGTTCCGGATTATCCAGTGCTGCTTGTCCCTGGTGCCATCGTAGCCCCATCCGACGATGCTGACTCCTGTCGGTGGTGAAACGGAACTTCATGAGCATATCACATGGCTCATAACTAATTGTCGGGCCAAGAAGAAAAGCCACGCCAACTCACCGTGGTTGTGGTGTGTGTCTAATAAGGCAGGATCGTCATCCGAGCCTAGGATGCCGCCCATGTAGTCCTTGAGTGGGCCACTGTGCGTAAAAAGAATACAAGGAGTATTTAAGGATGGTTCCAGAGAAGGTGTGAGTAATCACAAGTGTGATTGTAGCCAGATTGATGCCTCTGGGGATCATACTAGCTCGGACTGAACTCACGCGTTGATGGCCGTCTTTACAGGACCCCTGTCAGGCAGCGAGGCGGCCACGGAGGTGGCAGGTTGAGCAATTCAAAGGAATACAAAGCATCGAAAGAAAAAAACAAATCGACAGTATGATATATCTCACCTCGCGTAAATCTCGGCCTGTATCGCGTGGATGTTCCCGGGCTCGATGCTCCCGTACTCCGATATCGTGACGTTCGGTATGGACCCGGCGGGTATCGCCCTGCACCCGTACTCGTCCCTCTCGACCTCCTCCTCCCCGTCGCCGCCGCTGTCGTTCCCGTCGATCCCCACCTCGACCTCGACCTCGCCCCCCCTCACGCCGCGAGACGAGGAAAAGGGGTTCTTCTCATGGGTGGTAAATCCATCGCACGTCCTGCACACGTTCCAGCTCTCGCAAGACGTCATGCCCCTCGCCTTTGCGCACCATCCCTCGTCGCTGTCGTCCGAACACGCGATGTAGTTCAAGCACGTGTCCTCGGGGACGAACTTGAGGGTGGAGTGGATGTGCTCGTATGCACGGAGGGAGGATCCGCCGTGGCAGGATAGGTGTTTGTGCGGCTCGGAAGATTTGGGGCCGCAGTTGAGGAGGTATTGGACTGAGTTGAAGAAATGGCGAGGGTTTGTGAGGGTCGAAATACAGTGAGAAAATATTTGGCCTCCGATAGAAAGTGTCCTCACCCGAAAGGTCGATGTCGGGCCCGGGGGGAGGACCCAGCTCCCCCAAGATGGGAGCGGGGACGTCGTCCGCGGTCTCCCTCTCCCGAATCATCTCCTCGTCCGTCTTTTCATTAGCGGTCCCGCAATTGCGAGCGGGACCGCGATGGCTCCTGGCGATCTTCACCCGATCGGCCAACGAGCTAAGCGCCGCGTGGGCCCAGCAGCTGCCGCAGTACTGGGGTACGTGCTGATTCCGCACCCTCGTCAGGTACGACACGCCGTTCACGTCCCCCCACGTGAAGTTCCGCGGCAGGTCCGACGCTCCGAGGTAGGTGTGGGGGAGGGGACTCGAGACGTGGGAGAAGGGTGGGGGGTAGGGCACTGGATGATCCTGGGCGAGGATCGCCGCCGGGCCGACGAAGGCCGAGAGCGCGGCCGCCGCGACGACGAGGAGGGGGCGCGGTCGGGATGTCATCGTTCCGTAATGTCTCAATTTTTAATGTGACGCTCTACGACGATAGTTGAGAGGAAGGAGAGGAATGAACGAGGCCGTCAGAAGATGATGTGCACGAGAAGGTTTCTTTATGTCACCTGTCACGTGGCCAACCCCCAACCCCGACACCATCCGTCCACATTCCGCCCCGTATTCACCGCATCCGTCGCCGGAGCGGGCGCCACACGGACGTCCCGACAACCTCAGCAACGCGCGTCGGCTTTTCCGTCCTTACCGAAGCGAAATTCTTGCCTCGTGGGGTGGCCGACCGTAGCAGCACGGGGCTCGGAGGGGCGACGGCGATTTGTTCGACGTTCGCAACACAAGAGCGGCAAAATTTAGACATAGGAGTGAGTAAATATTACGGTAATCCGACAGATCTACAAGAAGTTCATAAATATAATTATTCATTAATTCAAATTAGTTGTTTTCCTACAGTCCTAATCAGTCATCAACTCTCAACTCTCAACTCCCGACATCGTCAAGAATTTATTGTGCTGGAATCCCATTACGGAAATGAGGAGTTGTGCATATTAATTCCTACGCAGATCCGAGAGATCCCAGGGGCGCCACCACGCTCACAACTAATGAACTAACGACCACCATGAAGGACGCGTCCTCCGCAGCCCCCACCAGTCCACCCTCCAGGTCGACCAGCTCCGTCAGCGGCGGCGGCATTGACGGGGATCCTCCTAGTATCGGCGGCGGGGCCGGTGGAGGGGCCAAGCGAAAGAGCGGCAAAAGGGCCTCCTCGCCCGTCGTCAACGCCCGCTCCTTCCTCAAGATCGGCCTCCTCCTCTCCGTCTGCTTCAACTTCGCCTGGGTGGCGCGACAGCTATCCGTTCTGGTCGCCACCAGCGGCGATGCCTACTCCCTGGAGGAGATGCTGATAGCCCCCGAGCGCTCGTCTCCCGGCGGCAGGGGGGGCGGCGCGTCGAAGTCCTCGCGGCGCCACCCCAACGATCCCCGCGGCGAATCGATACTGAAGCGACGGCGGATGCGTTCCCCCAACGCCGAATTGCAGGACCTCGTCGGAACCAACAAAAGATACGACTGCCCGGACGGACTGATATACGTCGAGGACAGCGTCCTCCCTGACAACGTCACCCACCCCCCCGGTCGTAAAATGCCACGCCTGTTTCACATCACGTCCAAATCTCGGTGCATGACGCCCGCGTTCGCGTCGAACGTCGACAGGTGGAAGGATAGGCTGGGATCGAGGTATTCGATATACGTGCACGACGACGACGCCGTTAACGCGTTCGTTTACGCCAAGAGGTGGACGGAATTTCCGGAATTGAAGGAGGTCATGTCCTGCGTGACGGCCGGGGTACGTTTTTATGTATACAAGAAGTAGACCGCATCTCGTGCGTGTGATATGGCTTCCATTTTCGGAGGGAGGGCGGGCGGGCGGGCGTGTTGCAGAGATCGTGGAACAGAATTTTGAAGTGTTTTGGCATACGTTACGTTATAGTTGGAATGGCGGGCTCACGTACTTGCCTCAGGGGGGGGTGCTTCTTCTTCTTTCATGGTCTGGGGAGATGCATACAAATACTGACAGACATATGGTGTTTTGGGGACATGATGAAGTGTGTTCGAATTGGAATCATATTGGTCACATGAAGTTCTGGAGACACTTCATGAGTAGGATGGATGTTTATCGGTTTGTATGAGGGGGGAAATCATTTGTTCCAGCCCCACTTAGATCTTGCGCTGGCAGTCATTGCCGAGTGTTGACATTTTCGATTGCATTTATGTATGACAAAGCTCATGTCTTCGCTCGACGATGAATTCGCAGGCAGCAAAGGCGGACATCTGGCGGTACATCATGGTGTGGGAGTACGGTGGCGTGTACAGCGACATGGACTCCTCCNGCAAAGGCGGACATCTGGCGGTACATCATGGTGTGGGAGTACGGTGGCGTGTACAGCGACATGGACTCCTCCCCCAACAAATTCGACGTCGACACCATTACGGACGAGGACGACGCATTCTTCCCCCTCGAGATGCTGGGGATACCCGCGCAGTACTGGTTCGCCGCTGCCCCGCGCCACCCCGTCATGTACCTCTCCGCGAAGCACGCGCTGCAGACGATGGCATTCCGGGATGACATCGCGAGCAACAACGCCGCCAAAACCACGGGGCCGGGGGCCTACAAGACGGGGTTCATCCTGTTCCAGCAGTTCGCTGGCATCGAGACGAACGGGTACGTCGAAGAGGGACTGTACCACGGGGCGCATGGAAGAAGCGTCAGGGTGGTGGGGTCGAAGACGAACTCGAACGAGTGGATTATCAGGGAGGGCGTGAAGGCGAAAGGGGGGAATTATGCGCAGATGGGCATGACGCACTTTCACGCAACCCAGTGAGTAGTATGTATCATTTGTGACTTTGTCCATCGGTATTTTCCGTTTTCCTGTTAGACCGTTTAAACAGTCAGAACCTCATGCATGTAACTTATCGCATTTTCTTCTTCATCACGAAGGGGGAGATTCAAAGAACTCCACCACAACCAAAAGATAGGATGCCTCGATCAGAGGTACAAGATTCATGTGGACATCTCGGCAGACTGGGTTAATATCGTCTAAAATGATCATTAGGCATGGTGTATTTCATTTTGTTGGTAAGGCTTCACGGTTATCAGAGGGAGATAGATGTTCACAAGTTGGACATGTAGGGGAGGTATTCTGGACACGATGGTGAAGAGACATAGGAGGACAGGGGAACTGAGCCATGGAAATTAACTGATACAATTGATTATGATGGATAGTTCCGAGGTGGTATGCTGTTTTGTATCCAAAGAAACGTTGAAATCAAGGCAGCCTCTTCGGACAGTGCATGCAACGAGAGAAAGAGAATGCTATAACTTCATCAGTATGAAGAGTTGGTCAGACACCCCTAATCATTGACCACAACCACCTTCCATCCATCTCATGATAGCAAGTTGGCCGCTTGTGCTTGCGAGGCAATCAAAGGTCGTTTGCTTGGAATCTCTAAGACAGTACGGCCTCAATAATATCAATACTGTTCACTGAAATTGAATTGTATGATTGGTTATGGGGTGGTACTGTTTGGTGTCCTTGTAGAATTGCCCCTGCTGTGATAACAATGCGATGACCAGCTAGTGATTGTGACAGGTCACAATGGCAACCGATTCATGAGAGATAACAAGTGAACTTTGTAAGTGAAAGTATCAATAGCACTTTGGGGTGACTTGATTTGTTGATAGATCCCGCATATTATTTGATATTTTAAAGCAGAAGCAGAATGGGAAGGCAATACTGAAGTGACGGTCAGATTGTGTTATCAGACCCACTCCTACCGAAAGCAAAAGGTGATTGGCGCCATCAGACCCACTGCTACCGAAAGCAAAAGGTGATTGGCGCCATCAGACCCACGCTACCGAAAGCAAAAGCAACCAATCAATGTCGGACGCCACCAAGACAGGTCAAAACTACATAATTTTATAAACATCTTATGCAACACCAAACCACCACTTGCTAGTATGTACTAGTAGAGTTGTTATGGTATGTGTTTCGTGAAGATCAGTGCGCTCTCTACTACAGCTACAGCAAGCCACATCGGGCTGGATTGATCAAACCTATCAGACTCCCCAATCACGTTTTGTTACAAATGAAATATAGAAGGGTCTATCATGGGAGTACAATTTGGAAGAACCGTTATCGGACCTATGATGTATTCTCACACATTAAAATGTGCGTAGTGGAGCAGCTAGTTCGAAAGCTAACACGA
>JALLBE010001038.1:0-12025 GCA_036939795.1 Thalassiosira mediterranea
GTACCTCAGCTCTTGCCATGGGAGCGAGCGATGACCAAGAACCGAGGTCCAGTCCCTGAGGACTTGAGTCATTTTTTCTCCCAACGCCAGGCACCAGGCACCCCATCTATCCACGCACGGCGCACGGCGCACGGCGCCGTGCGAACGCTCCTCGCTCCTCGCCTCGCCTCGCCTCGCTCGACGTCGTCGAACCAGTGCACTCTTGAGTGCACAGATATTCGGGACCATGTCCATCCCCGCCGACGACGACGACGCGGACAGCCATCGGCTGCGTCTCCAGACCCTCGTGGCGGTCGAGAGTTCGGAACCCCCGTCCGAATTATGCGACGCCGACGACGTCGACGTCGACGTCGACGGCGGCGGCTCCAACGGCTCCAGCGACGCGGGAAGCGATGGATTCTGGGGCGGAAGAAGCCGCCGGGGCGGCGGGGGCATTTCGAGGCGGAGACTGATATTATTGGGTCTCGTCGCGGCGACGTTCGCGGCCATCGCGCTGATCGCCGCGGTCGCCGCCGTCCGCGGGGCTTCGTCCGACTCCGACGGCGCCGGAGAGGGGAAAGGCGAACAGGGAGGAGCGTCCGGAGGGATCGAGCGCGAGTACGACGAGGAGGAGGACCCGCGGCCACCATCGGGCGATTCCGACGCAGAGTCGTCATCGCCCGCGGTGGCATCGCCCCACGGCGATCTCGAGCCGTGTCCGTACGGCGAAGCCCGGCTTTCCGTACGGCACCATCATGGTAGCTCCGACGTCGTCGTCGGCGGCGGCGGCGATGGATCCGTCGAGTACACGTGGGCCCTGCGCGATGGGTGCTCGGGCCTCGTCGTGTCATCGTGCGGACCCTGCCCCGCGGCGTTCGAGGATGCGGGCAGGGAACGGCAGGGCCCGGCGGACGGTCAGCTCGTACGACCGCCCTTTCCGTCGGGGGGGGAGACCAATATCTTCGATAACGACGGGGGGGCGGGCGGCGGCGGCGACTACCGCGAGGTGATGACCACGTGCGTCCCTCGTCATGCGCGGCACGTGCTGGAGATACGTCCGGCGGCGACCGCCGAGCCCCGGGGCGCGGGGGGATCATGCTGCGGCTTCCCGGATCCCAACGCGGGAAGCCTCGTCGCGGAATACGATGGAGTAATTGTAACCACGCTGGAGGACGGCGTCGTCGTCGTCGGCGGTGCGAGTTTGGAAGCTTCTTCGGCAGAATTCGGCGGCTATGACCAAGGCTATGACTATTCGTACGAGGATGAATCGACCGCTACAGTGATCTCGTGCGATCCCGATCTGCCGTACAAAAAATGCAAGAGGGCCGCGGGGTGCGAGTATTACGACGACGAAGGGGGAGGAGGCGGGACTTGCAGGGTGGCGCTTTGGATGTTCGAGGCGGCCCCGATGGAGTGGGACATCGATTTTGGCGAGGGGGCGTGTGAAGAAAACGACGAGGATTCGTCTCCGGGCTCGCCGACGACGACGAACGCGACGGGAAGTCCCTCGGGGACGACTGCGGCGGGAATCTCGTCGGCGAGTCCGACCGGTGGCAGCCCTCCCCCCTCGCCCACGGGAGGAGGGCCCGTCGGTGCCCATTCCACGCGGGCTCCCACGAAGGAGCCCACGGGCTCTCCCACGCGGGAACCGTGGAAATGGCTCGCCGCGAATCCCGCCGATGCTGCTCCCACTACTCCCCAGCCCACGGGGGGACCCACTCGTCGGCCCTGGTCGTGGCCTACGGCCCGGCCTACTACCCGAGAACCCACCAGGGAGCCGTGGTCGTGGCTCCTCCCGGATCCGAGGGGGCAGCCCACGGCCCAACCGACGAGCATGCCAACCCCCCGGCCGACCGATGCATCGAACGGCGTCGTCGCCATCGCCTGCCCGCCCCCGGGGGAGACCGTGGTCCTCCCTCCCCTCGCGTGGTCCCGTTCCTTCTCCTTCGGCCCCTCGGCCCCCGGCACCTTTTGTGGCATCTACCTTCGCAGGAGGTCCGTCACGAAGCGAGGTGAGACGAGCTACCACCTGGTGCCGCACGCGAGGTCATACAACGGCGGGGCGTGGGAGGCGGGACCCGGACCGCACGCGGCCAGCCACGCCGGGGCCCCGAACGGCGATGGGATGCTGTGCCCCGACGTCGGCGCGGGCGAACGCTGCGTGTTGAAACTGCCCACGAGCGCGTTGGAGGACGGAGATTCCTACGTCGTGCTGACCAAGCCGGGAGAACCGGACAGGAGGAAGCAGATAGCGCGCTTCCTGGAGATGGCCACCTTCGGACCCACGAAGGCCGAGATAAACGCCCTGGACGACGGGGGGGAGTGGGGACCGGAGGCCAGGGCACGGTGGGTGCGTCGCCAGATGGACCTCCCGGCGACGAGCCACCGCGAGCACTATCGGGGTAGGGCCAACGCCAAGTGGGAGTCGAGCACGGGGAACGCGCGGAACGATCACCCGTGCGATCCGGGCAGCCTGTGGCGCAGATACGCCTTCGTGGAGGGCGACGGGGAGAGGGGCGGCGGGGAGGATTCGACGCTGAGCTTCGAGGCCGTGCCGGAGGAGAGCGATAGCGAGGCGAGGATATACGAGGCCGATGCGCTGAGCGCTGGGAACGTCGGCGTTACGGCTTGTGGGAGGTGCAGGTTCCAGACCGACACGGAGGGCCAGCCAAATCATTCCGGAAGTGGGTTCTTCAATTTCGCGGCACAGGAGGGCGATTTCATCGAATGGACGATCAGGAGCGACGGCGGCGTGGTGCCCATATCATTCCGGTACTCCATCGGCAAGACTACATTCAACGGCAGGAGGCCATTGAGCCTCTACGTGAACGGCGCATTGGTGAAGCGGGGGTACGGGTTTGGATACACCGGCAAATGGTCGATCTGGGCCTACTCGGACCTGATCGAGGTCCAGCTGAATCCGGGGAGGAACACGATAAAATTGGTCATGGAGGATCAGAATAAGGGACCGGACATTGATCACCTGCGCGTGGGCAAGCCCCCGGCGGTGGTGATCCGAAGGGATGGGAAGGTGCGGACGGTGGCGCGCGCGGGCGTGGGACTGGCCGATCGCTGGGGGTACGATATCGTCGGCACGAAGGGAGTGACGTTCGATAAGCTTCCCCAGCCCCCGAGGGGGAGGGTGCACTTCGCCCGTCCCGGCGTGGTGACCGTCGTGGCGCCGGACGACGACGAAGGTTACATATTGGATGTGGGCAACCCCCCCGTCGACTTCGATGGATACGAACGGTACCTCCCGGAGAATTACTTCACCTTCTCCGCGCAAGATGTGTTCGTCGACACCGGCTCGCAGTTGTACGGCTATCCGATAAGGAAGGGCGAGGAACTCCTTTTGCGGGACGGCTCGAGTAGTCCAATCTGCGACAAACTTCCGCAGGTGATGGGTGAAGACGATGACCCTGTGTTTGGGCGCATGCCCGATGGAAGCTGGGTGCTGTGGACCCCGAAGATACGGCTGGAAGACAATGGCCCCACCTTCGATTCCATCGGCTCCTCACCCAACAATTTATCCAAGTTCACGCTGCAGGACGGTGGCGGATCCACCCGAACCAGGACGGGTGGCGCGGTCGGCTGTGCCAACGTTCCGAGGAGTTTCGCGAATGAAGACACCTGCTTCCTCAGCACAGACGCGGTTTCCAATTCGGAAGTGTGCGCCCCGAACGAGTATTATGCCAGGATCATGGGGGGCATCGAATTGAATTTGTCGCCCTCCCACGTGGTCACGTTGAACGGCGCGGGCGATCAGTACCTGTTTGCGATCCGTGGCCTCAAGCTACAAAACATTGATATGCATCCGTGTTCCATGACAGAGAGCAGGTGGATCGTGGACGAGGGGACGGTGTGTCCATCACCCACGCAGGGTCTTGGTTCAAGCACCCTCTATGCCATAAGCGATATCCTGATGAAAAACAACGATGAGAATGAGTATGTCAAGAACGTGAGGCACAGGGAGGGACTTGAGTGCGATGCCGACGACGTCCGAGCGGACACGTTGGGCATGCAGCTGCAGATCGGGTTTGATTGCTACACCCACGTCCACCCCCATCTTTACAACGTGTACGATTTTTCGGGATGGGTGGGGAGACACCCGGGAGGACCCAGGAGGATCACCAAATGGGGTGACCTAGAAGGCGAGGAGGAGGGTTGGTATCTCGATTTCAACCCCACCCACCCCACCGAGTACTGGGACAAACATGTCGCTAAGCGTCACATCAAGTACGTGGGGAGGCTGGGAGACAACATCGCATATCAGGATCTGCCGAATGAGTTGCAGACCAGCGCCATGATGAGTCACTTTGGCTCCGAGGTGATGATCCCGCCATCCTCCAGGGACGCGGGCGGGACCATCGTGTGCGGCTCCACGAGCGAAATAGCCAATGATCCAATGTTGGGTGAAGTGTTTGACGTCGTCGGCAACGGGGAGACAACGACCCCTGTGGACGCCCTGAATAATCAGAAACAGGTTGTGGTGAGTACTGCATATCTACACCATGGACCATCACTTACATCCTCTGCTGTTCAAATCAACAATTGAACTCATCCATCTCCTTCATGGCTCTCTTTTTGTTATCATCCATACAGTGGACCGAGGTTAATCTGTCTGCGGAGGATCAACTCCGCCAACGAATGGCGTGGGCGTTGTCGCAGATGATCCCGGTGGTGCCCACCGACATCAGCACTTCATATCAGACCGAGAAGTTTTTGGCCTTCTACGACATCTTCGTTCGTTTTTCATTCGGGAGCTACCTCGACATCTTGCGCAGCGTGAGCTATTCGTGAGTGACTGCTTTCTGTGATACCATGATTGCAACTGTGATTACCCTACTTTACAGTGATCCTATGATCGCTCATGAAACATATCTCTTTGGAACGCTGATTGCTCTCGTTTGAAAGCCCTCTTATGGCGTGAGTTGATGTTTTTGATTACACGAGGCCACACAAACCTATTCTCACGCATCGCGTGCTTTTCTTTCAATGGCAGTGAGCAACTTTCCTACCTCGATTCTAAGAGCCACGCCTATGTGTTTTCGGGAAGGGATAGAAAGATTGCAAGAGCCGATGAAAACTACGCCAGAGAAGTTATGCAGTTGTTTTGCAGTAAGAGCTTATTCGCGCGCAGTATTTTCTTGTTCGCTCTCGATAAGTACTCATTTACCCTCACGTACATCCAAAATGATATGAATCGCAAAAATCAGTCGGCTTGGTCGTGTTGAAGGACGATGGTTCTGTAATTCCATTTCAAACGTACGACAACGATGACGTTGAAAGCTTCGCTCGTGCATGGACAGGATTCCGAAGATCTGCGGCGAGGGGTAATACCGAGGGAATCTCCACTTCATTCTCGGATATCGACCCTATGCAAATAGTGCCGGAATGGCGTGATGGTTTCCCAAAGTCAAACTTGGAGGGTGGATTCATAGGGGATAGGTTTCCACTGTGCAAAGACCTGCCGACGCGCTCCTTTCTCAAGAAGGGAGCAGTTTATAAACTGCTCGGAGGAAAGTCATCACCTGAATTGATTCGAGATCCATATGAATTCATGGATAACGATTCGAATGCCATTCTGAGAGCTGAGCTAGATCCATCATCGCAGCTCTATCAAAGATTGCACAACGGGGGCTCACACAAACTCACTGTGGAGTTAGATGCTGATCTGGATTGCTTGGGATTAGAGTGCAGAGTCAACACGTTGCGTGTAGTGAAAATTGGCTCTGTGTTCTACGAGTATGTGCAAAGGTCAGGTGCAATTTGCTATCCAGTCACTGAATCCTCATTCTCCAACCGTAACTCACTGATTCCACATACTCTCACAACTATACAGGCCATGCGTGCAGATGGGCTTTTACGATAACGGAAAGAAGATTCAGCTGCGAGATAGCTTCCGTATCGAGGGGCAAATGTGTGCTGATGCCAGCCTTGCACATGGCCGAGCGGCTTGCTGCCGACAAAGCGAGTTCACAGAGGTTCGAACAGCAACCATGGAAGCAGGTGGAACATATTTCTACGATGGCGAGAGAATGACATGGGCTACTGCCCTGGATCGCTGCGTTGCGCAAGGGAAAAGGCTTTGCGCTTATAGATCCGTCTCTGTCAGCCCTCATGATGACGATTACAGAACGGGCTATCACTGGACTGACCAGGACTGCGCGATCTATGTTAAAGTCAAACCGTGAGTCAGGCGGTGCACTGCATTTTTCTGTCGTCAATTTCAAGTCATTCTCACTTTGTCCAATTTACCAGGAGCGGACACGTTGCTATAGTTCATGCTATTGACCCCACCAATGTGGATACTGTTCTAAGGCATGTTGAACGGGAGGAGACACTGAATTGGTTCCGTGTGTTTTGGGATGGCAATGGTGACTACCCTGGCAGCAGCGCTGCAAACGATTGTGCTGCAAATAAGTGCGAAAAGACCAATGATGGTAGCTGCTTGTGCATGATAGAGGTTGTTGAAGAGTCTGTTTTCGACGAGATCAAGGGCATTTCAAAGGTAGATGTCTTGAACAAGCTTTTTATTGGTGCCACAGGAGTGCCCAGTGGTAGTACCCCGATCCAGTCGAATGGCTTCACGGCACACTTAGTTGGGGGAGCATCAGTGGATAAGAACACAGTTTTCGAAGTTGAAGACAACGGCCGCACATTCTTCTTGAGAAACATACGGTCAACTGTGAGCCTTGGAAAGGGGTGGGAAGTGACACCGCGAGCATATGAGGCTGAAGATGCAACTATTGTCGGAGCTGTAAGTGTGATTAATGTCTTCACTACACCTATCCTAGCTGTCGGCTAACAAATTGCATTGCACGTCTTCAGGGAGTGAGAAATGATAAGTCTGCAATTGGGGGTTCGTACGCAAAAATGTCGGAATCCGGACAATCTTACATCGAATGGATTATTCCCGTGGAGACCGCTGGGAAATACTCGATGTCCTTTCGATATGCTTTTCACGAAAGCTCGGTGACCCAATTGTGGGTGTATGTGAATGGTGTCCGAGTTGACAACGCCACATTCCCTCCAACTGGAAGCTGGGTCGGCGATTGGATGTACTCCAGGGCGATTAACATCACTCTATTTGGTGGGAACAATAGAGTGCGCCTAGAAAGTACTCCCTCTCAGCAAGCTTCAAGGCCCAACATCGACCACGTTAGAATCCATGCTGAAGCATTCTCCAGGAGTTCACTGCTGGCACCAACTTTCCGCAACCCCCCCCACTTTATGAGCCTCATCCCTGACGCCGACCATCCTGGCACAGGGGAGCAAACTGTGCGGGATGCACAGTACGAGACTGATGCAGTTCTCGACCACTACTTCCACCATGACAATATGCCCCCTTTTCTCTGTGGTCGCATGGCTCAACGCCTTGCTGGTATTTCGAATCCAAGCCCTAGATACATGGATCAATGTTCACAGGCGTTTAGATCAGGCACCTTTAAGTCTGGCGGAGAAGTCTTTGGAAATGGAGAATATGGGAGTCTCGAGGCCATGGTTGCGGCAATCATACTAGACCATGAAGCAACAGAGCCCACCTTGACAAACGATCCTACTCATGGATCGCTGAAAGAGCCAATCATCAAGGTATTGACTCTAATGAGGAGTATGGAGTATAGGACAGAAATACCAAACACCAGGTTTGGTCCACAAGTCTCATCGAGATTTCAAGTGAAGCTTTGGGAAATGGACTCCAAAATCGGACAGAGCCCATACGAGTTCCCAACGATATTTGCATTCTTCAGTCCAGAATATGTTGCAGACACAGCTCCAGCCCTGGCATCGAGGTTAGCTTCTCCAGAGGCTAACATGCTCACAATGTCCAACATTTTGCAGCTATCCTCAGGAATGTGGTCCCTCATCAAATATGGCTTGACAGATTGCGATGGTGGGTTCTCTGAACATCCTGGCTTCGGTGGCAGTGATTGCGAAGATGATGGCCAGTATGATAAGTCACTTGGGAGGTTGTTCTACCAACCAGAAGGGTCAACACTCGCTGAACAGGCGAAAGATCTTGCCCTCCTTTTGACTTCCGGACGTTTGAGTGCTCAAAATCTTTCAACAATGGTTGATGCATGCGCGTCTCAGCCTAATGATGCAAGCAAAATTCGTTGCATTCAGCAACTAATTGTCGTTGCTCCAGAATTTCATAGCACAAACACGGTATCATCGAGTGGCGAAGACCGCGTTATGAGAACTGAAAAGAGTGAAAGCGATGAGCCTTACAAAGCCATCGTCTATTTCTTCTTGAGGGGTGGTTGTGACTCATTCAACATGCTTGTCCCACACACATGTTCGCCAGTTGATGTGTACAGCAGGTATCGAAAGATTCGTGGAAAGAGTGGTGGTGACGATGGCGTGGGTCTTCCATTGGATCGCCTACTTGAAATCCCTGCAAACAACCCAGAACAGCCATGTGAATCATTCGGAATCCATGAAGAGTTGGCAATATTGGAAGAACTCTACCAGAACGTTATCTTTGTTGCTAATGCGGGATTGCTCTTGAGACCAGTCGACGCGCGCAACTACAAAGACGAAACGAATGTTCAACTATTTGCACACAACACCATGACATTTGAAACAGGCAAAGGTGACATACTCAACCAATACAAAGGAACCGGCGTTGGAGGGAGAATGGCTGATGTATTGGCTAAGGCAGGAGTACCAACAAATACCTTTAGCATCAGAGGTGAACAGATTTTGATCTCTGGCACATCGGAGGATGTATCTTCATACATTATCAGTCATCACGGACTTGCATCCTTCAATGAAAATCCATCCATTGAGAACATGACCAATGTGATCAGTGCACTCAACAAGGAGGCTACAGCAGAGACAGGATTTTTTGCAGAGCTTTACTCATCCAAATTCACAGATGCTGTCGCCAATTATCAGGTGCTTAAATCGAGGCTTGACGAGACATCTACCACGACAAAATTTCCTGATGACAAAATATCAGATCAACTCAAGCTTGTCACTCAACTGATGAAAACAGCCAATTTCAGGGGTGCAAAACGGGACATTTTTTATGTCGCTGATGGTGGTTACGACACACACAAGGATGTTGAAGAGAGACTAACAGAAAGTTTCTCGCAAATTAATGCTTCACTGGAAGCATTTATCAATGAATTGAAGATTCACGGACTATGGGAATCTACTCTCATCGTGCAATCTTCTGAATTTGGCCGAACGCTTGCCCCAAATACTGGGGGAGGCACAGACCATGGTTGGGCTGGGAATCATTTCATCATGGGAGGTAGCGTTAACGGAGGTAGAGTGCTTGGCGATTATCCTACGGACTTTGAGCTTTCAGACACAAACGAATTCGCGTTGAAAGAGGGAAGAATGATTCCAAAATATCCATGGGATAGTAGCTGGAAAGCTGTGGCTGAATGGTTTGGTGTACCTGCAGAGGGTCCAGATATGGAAAAAGTATTGCCAATGCACAAAAACTTCCCTTCCTCGTTACTTTATGGGCAGGCTGACTTCTTCACTTAATCAAAGTCAGCAGTGAGAGTGCCTCATCATATCACACATACATATCTTCATATGATCATGGTAAACATCAAATAAGGATTCATTACAAATAAACAGTACCATTTGCAACAGATTGCTCAGACCTGCAGTGATGATAAGTCAGATGGATGGCAATCAATTCATGTACAACCCACGACTTAGTGCCCCAGATGCCTGGTGAATCACCCACGATCTGAGCGAGAAACAAATATCACCAGGAATATTCTGTGTTGAAACTACACATCCAAAAACTAGAGAGGTAAAACTAAAAGAAAGCCGCAGATAAAAAGTGCATACTTCAGGTATGTCACACCCACAGGATCCAGGATAAGTCCACACAGCTAAGTTCCAAAGCTTGGATGAAAAGAGCTATAGAAATATGAAGTAATACTACTTTTGCGCTCTTTCTCTCGATGAAGATGAAGGTAGCCATTGAAGGTATTCAGCTTCTGCTGTTGTGTGGCGAAGTAAATTTGGTATGGTAAAAATGATTTGAAGGTCACTCAAAAGATGATGCCACTGTAAAGATTCTCCTATTGGTATATTGCTTAGATATCACCATGCGCAACTGAAGCGAATCCAGCGGCCAACTAATTTCACTTACCTCAGTTGCTCACATGTGATAAAAAGATATCTTGATCTTGAGTGCCAACTTGAGAGAACTCTTAGACTAAGACCCCATCAAAGTTGACCTAACCAACAATGGTGACTTGATCAGCACACCTGCAACTGCAAATAACCCAATAACCCAAGCAAGCTGCAAGCCCTCAAGAAGGTGAGCTGTTGTTGTGATTAGTATTTTCTACACACCTGCTAGTAATGTGAGCATAGAACAATAACGACTAGATAGGCATCGAGCATCGAATCATATTTTTGATCGATCGAGTTCGTTCGATGTGTGAACGAGTGTGATAGCTTCGAAGCAAGCCAGAACCTTTTCTCGAAAGGGTTATTTGGCCCGTCCCGCGTCATGATGAAGCAAGGCACACACTCGTTCACCCATCGAACGAACTCGATCGGCCGAAAGCCGTTTTAAATTCGTTTTCGGCTCTTGATGCCTTTCTAGTCGTTATTGTTCTATGAATATGAATGTAAGATTACCTACAAATTTATTGATACGAGGTTATATATTTATGTAGTGACTTATTTTGCTATTGCTATTGCAAGTAAAAGTATGTATTCTGAACATATGCTAATGCTAGCATTCTTATTCTTAGCATTGGTTTGTTTGCCTCTGCTTGTGGTTGTGTTGTCACGTGAAGGAGAAATGACATGGACATGCTCAAGATTTAAATCGTGTTTGTATTCAACATTTGTATTTGGAGTGATGTATCTGTATCTGGAGTCTGGAGCGTGCAGTTCGCTTGTACCTCGGGTGTTTGGTATCGAAGCAGATTTACAAGTTTTTCAAATCAAATTGCAACTTGTGAACACTTTCAAGATTCATGAAGTGTTAAAGACCTGACACTGTTCAAGTTCAAGGTTCACTAAGAAGCCAATTTCAGTTCACACTTTGGCTTTGGCTTGATGTGCAGCTGTGCAGTCCCAACAACTACGTACTTTTCGAGTCTATGCAGGAATTTCACAGAAAACTTTTCCCCAAATCATAATTGGATTTTCTACAGATGCAGAGTCCTGAAGCACCTGGGACAGAGGCAGAAATCCTCTGGCCTCTGGCCTCTGGCCTGCAGTAGCGGTAAGGATTAGTAATTAGAAATAGAAAGGTAAAGGCTTTAGCTTTAGCTTTAGTAAAGGTAGGCTATGTCTAATTTGATCTAGACTTGGAGGGGATGGAGTGCAGAAGTGAGTCGCTCCCTTTGATGCCCGGTGCTCATAAGTGAATTAAATTAAGATTTAATGGAGTGTGATGTTTTTGTTGTGGCCAGTGTCTCAACTCGAAACTACCATAGGTACCTATGTACATAGAGCATTGGATGAACTGTGGTAGGTACCTACAGGAGTGGGTACCTATGATGCAGTATTAGTGGGTCTATGGTATTGTATGCGGGTTAGCGGGTGACGGGTGCGTGCCGAGTAAGTGCCGAGCATAGCAGGCAGCAACCTGTCAACTGTCAACCTTCTTCTGCTTTCGACTTTCGACAGCCACAAAATCTTTCTTTCCGTTCCGTCCGTCATCATAGGTCACCATCTGTCACCATCATCATGAGCAGCACCGACGGCAACCGCGGGGACGACGACATGACCCCCACCGAGCGGGAACAGTGGCTCCGGGACCGAGGCGTGCAGGTCGAGACCCCCGAGGACCGTCGCGCGGCGGAGTCGGTCCTGTCCGGCTCCGCGATAGAAGGAGGCGATCGACCGCCGACGATCGTCGAGCAAGTGCAACGCCTATCCCTTGACGGCGCCGGCGACGATGATGGCGACGGGATTAAGTTCGTGTACCTTCCACACGACACGTCCCGACCCATATCCACGGTGGTGCTCCCTAAACGGCTGGCCGAGGCCCTCGGTCCCTCCGGGGACATCATCCCCACATACGTGAAGTCCTTCTTCGCCGATGGTG
>JALLBE010001039.1:0-12020 GCA_036939795.1 Thalassiosira mediterranea
CGGCAACAATGTGAATTGCTTGAAATCGATCACAAGGACTTCTTCCTCGTGACCGCCAGTGAGACTGGAAGACCAACCGGGTGAGCTTCGATCTATCTCAATAATTTTTTGTTCGCTTCATCTGTGATGTACGATTTCTAACTTCAATCATTCTGTCCTCACATGATGGCTGGACTAATTGCAAAGGTGGGTATCGACTCTAGTGCCGAATAACAGAGAGCTGCAAGTGTACAAACGTTCAACCCCCACTGAGGGCATCATAGTGTTGTGCTTAAAGATATGGTAAGATCATTCCACCCGCGCATAGATTGGTCCAATTCTCGTAAAAATCGTTTTTGGTTGACAATCATCCCTTTCTCAGTCCTCTCGACAAATGTCCTGACGAGTATGTGAGCATAAATGAGGTAGCCAGTCGGACAAATCCCAAGCTGATCATCACTGTGGACGGTGCGCCGGTTACCAACGTGCGGGAGCTCGACGGCTGCCACATCCTTGAGGGACAAAATGGCATCCGATGGGGCAATCGGGATCAGTTTGACCTGGGATTTAAGATCAACGACCCAGGCACGATGAACGTGCTTAAGATATCGTCCATAATCGTATTCTAGACTGCGACGAATTAATCATCGTATTAATGTTTATGCACTATTGACCTATGGCATTGAATGTCCACTCCATACTTCCTTTGGCGCCACTTTCATTACAAAAGATCGAAGCAAAAACATCACTTTAAGATAGGACCAACTCCTGTGTGTGCGGACAAGCTACTGGCTTGAGCACCCACCTGACTCCTTACTTATTACAATTCTAACACTGCTGGCAAGCTCTGAAGCACACAATACAGAATAGGGAGGCCAGCTTGATCTCTCCCTATCCATTCAATAGCATTGGGCAATACTTTTGAGTCCATTGTGACGAATTCTTGCATCGTTGTCTCAATAGTTGAAACAGCATCCAAGAAGTACTACTCTCACTAACAAGTCAAGTTGGCATTCCATATCAACCTTTGACGAAGCTTGTCGCAATTTGATTGTGTTTGCGAGCGCGCGCTCGCCAAGTCGCGAGCAAGAAGCAAGCGGTGACAACGCGCCTCTCGCGGACGTCGGACGGCACATCGAACGACCACAACATCGGCCGCCGTCGAAGCATTCGTCGGCTAGCTTGCCCGCTGCTACTCCGCCCTAGGGAGCAGCAGCAACCGGGCATTTACGGCCGATGACCGGGGCAGTCAGCAGCGGAGGGCGGGCACATCTCGGGCAGAACTGCCCGTGTGCGGCGGGCGCCTTATGCGCCCGGCCACGCCTCGATGATGACGTCTACGATCGAAATGCCACGGCCACGGCCACGGGCGTGCTGGCGAATGCAGAACAGGCACGCCCGGCCGGCGGAACAGAGAGGAGCGGCCACCCCATGAACGGACACGGTGAGGGGTTGCGCCGCTTGCTTCGGGCTGCGTTCGCGTGCACGCAAACACGTGCGATCCAAAGTTGGATCAATTTGCTCTCACAACTCGCGTTGTCGAGAGCAATACGGTTGGAGTCGGAGGTTGTCGCCCGGCGCCACCATCAAAGCGCATTTGCTGGCGCCGAGCTGAGTCCTCCTCCTGGCTTCTGATTTTCTTTGCTCGCTGACGCTCGTTGTCTTTTCGGTTTTGTTCACAGCATGGCGCCGACTTCTCGCCCGCCCCCGCTCTCGGTCCATGACCGGCTGGGACAGGCGCTCACCGACGATTTCTCGCTGCTCGAGTTTGACTCGCGTGGTGGCAGCGTGGCGGGCACGAGTGACGGTGAGTCCCTGACCCCGTCCTCTGCCCGGGCGCCCTCGACTACGAATGCTTCTGGGGGGGGGGCTGTGAACAATCTGGCGGATCGAGGAGTTTGTGTGTTGGTAAACAAGGCCAATGCAAGGAAGATCTGCTGGGGAGTGGTGGGAACGAAGGGCCGTGTGTGTGCGGCGCCTGTGGTGGAGGGGACGACGAACTGCGGTGCCAAGGGGCACGATCGGAACAAGTTCACGCCCGAGCTCGACAGGATCTACCCACCGGGCGGATCTGTGCGGGGCCGGGAGACGGTGCTCAAGTCCCCAAGTCTCGCGCGCGTTCGCCTCTCCATCGCCCAGCTGGAGGAGCTGACCCAGGAACCCCACTCAAGCGCGTGGCATATCGCCAGGCTCGAGGCCCTGGAGAGGGAGACGAGCGCCGCGAATGCTTTTAAGTCCGAGGTGAGGGACGACGAGGAGGACCTCGGATTTGCGCCCTTTATGGACATCGGGCAATTCGGGATTGAGGTCCCGGTGATGGAACCTCTTGGAGCAGACGAAGATGTGGGCGGTGTGAGCAAGCTAGCCCGTCACATGGAGGAAATCTCAGCTTCGTTCGACAAGCTTGGCGAGCATACGCCCACCCTAGCGCGTCGAGTTGACGAGTTTTACCATCCCGCCATGAACAAGATGGGGAATGTCATGACAAAACTCCAAGAGAAGATGGCGGAGACGGATGAAATTTTGGGAGACCTTCAAGAGGTAGTCGGCCGCCATGGTTCGGTGGCTGACCTCATGGCCAAACACACGTACGACCTTGAAGATGCCCTAACCGGCCAGGATGAGCACACCACTGAAATTGATGAGATCAAGAATATACTCAAGAAATGTGAGCAAGACGCCGAGATCATCACCAACAACATGGACATGGTGAACAAGCTAGCTGCCAGAAGGACTGACGTGCTCGCGGAGAGGGTCAAGCTCTTGGAGAGGGCGACCCCTGGGGTGCAAACCCCCCTTACACCTCGCCAGAGGAACAGGAGGGTGGAAGCCACGTCCACTACTGGACAGATCAATGTCGGAGGCACCATTTTCACGCTGGATACAGTCGTAGGCCAAGTCAACGTTGGAGGAACGATGGAAGATGTTACCATGCGAGCTCTGTTCGGCAAGATCCAGACGCTGGAGACCCTCCAAGAGATGACCAAGCAGCGCGTGGGTGGCAACCCTGTCAAGTTCCACAACTGGAACTTCGGCTCTGAGCCCGAGTTCAACAAGTACTACGACAACGACAACCCTACGGGCCAGGGGCTGGCTGGTTTTGTTTGCTTCAACACGTTACTTGTGCACTCTTCCATGGCTGATACCTCGGTTGAAGTTTGGCTACAGCAGCAGCAGCGCTCTGTGGCCACTGGCTTCACCAATACCATCGAGACCGATTTCATCTCAGCCTTGAGGAACCGATACCCGGCCCCCTACGTCGGGAAGGTGGATAGTGTGCCACCCACACACGTGATCAAGTGTTTTGGTTCTTTGGATACGTGGAGGGGCACTGGAGTGGGAGATGGGACCAAGGAGCGCCTGCTGAATGCCTTGGCTCTTGCCAAGGATAGCCACAGGCACAGGAAGTATTGTGAGGACAATTTCTCCTCTGGTCCCATGAGAGAGACAGCCATCCGTACCGGGGAGTTCACCCACGACTTCACCACCAAGCTGTTTGCTCATCTCGATGACGAGATTACCATGCTGACCGCACTGGGTGTTGATTCCTGCCGGGTCATGCTGCTCTGCACTCACCAGTTATTGCAGATCGCTGATGCGACCTTTCCGTTCAGGCAGAAGGCAGCCGCCGTCGACCTGTCAGACAAAGGTGCAGCCGGGCGCCGTTTTGCTCTGGTGTCTCTCCAGTCCCTCGCGAAGATGAAGGAGTTTTCGGATGCCAAGTTTAAAGACCACCCTGCAATCAATGGTACCTTCATCCGTTTCCTCACCCGTCAGACGGCTGACAACTCCAGCTTGAGGCTCTCAATGGACCTCCGGTCGCTTGAGACCAAATTGGACAATGCTATCAAGAAGGAGAGGGGAGACCGCACCAAGGGAGTGGAAGAGTCGAAGAAGCGTGCCAATCAGGTTGACCAGAAGCTGGAGGCTGTCATCAAAGCCAACAGTTTGAAGAAAAACTGACTGCGCCGTGGCCGAACCAGTGTACAGTTAGGAACTGCCCAGGGGACAGTCAGTGTTCTTCCTCTTGTAAAGATTCATTCTTCTTCGTTGCCCTCCGAGTCCGGTGTGACGGGTGTACAGTCATTTGATCCTGACAAGCCGACTACCTCGGATGGGGTTGTAAAAGCCGTGGGCGGATCCTCTAACGAGGGTCCTGATCCCACACCCTCCCCTGTTGTAAAAGTGCAAGGCGAGTCTGGCGACCAGGCGTGTGTCGCAGGCTCTGATCCTTTTAGCAAGTCTGTAAAAGTGGATGACGGGCCCGGCAGCCAGGTGTGTGCTGAGGGTCCTGATTCGTCCTCCAATCTTCGTATGAGAATATCGGAACCTATTGTTGGATACAGTGTGCCTCGAGACCTGACCGTGGTGGCGTGGAACTGGCCTTTGTGGCTGCCCACGGTGCAGGCCCTGAAGTTGCCGTTGCGGGACGGATACTTCCCTTCTAAGTTTCACAAGTTCTTCCACCCTCGGGTGGGAATGCCAGGGTGGCAAACCCTGAAGGGGTTCCTCGAGCTCAAGACCCCTCCCATTGACTCTCTTCTCTTGGGGTCTGGCTCGTTTGGTCAACTCAAACAACTTCGCAACAAGTTTCCATCTTTGCCGGGGGGACTGATCTTCGTCGTCGTCTTGGATTTCACGAGGTTGGATAAGCGACGCTTGAGCGATACTTTTGCCGACTTCATGTCCAAGTTGCCAGACATGAACCTGTCAGGCTCAGTGGTCAGGCATTGTCAGTTCGGTGGAGCCTCTACTGGGGCGCACCTGGTGTGTTATGATGAGGCGTCGGGTGTTACACCTTCAACCTGTCGGCCTCCGGTGACCACTCCGCGAGTGCTGCGCCACAGCATTGATTCGGCGGCGAAGCTCAAAACCCGCCTGCAGGGCATTCTACCTCCGCCCCCTTTGCCGAAGGTACCTCGAGCGGCCATTGAGGTGGATGGAATGCTACGTCATGAGGGGTTGTGGGACGTTCACGACCCCCACAAACTCATTGCGTGCAGTTGTGTTTATGTGTCCACCAAGTGGACAGCCCGCAAACTTACCTTGAGTGAATTTCTGCGGGTATTGGACTACCCTCTCTCATATGACGAGGACTTCCTTCGGACATGGGGGTCGGGCGGCGTGCCTGCTTGCATCACAAACAGCCTTAGCCCTCTTGTGGTGAATGTGATATTTCAACGTCTATGGGGGAAGTTTAGGGGGGGTAGGCTGGCTAAATCCAGGGGCAAGGCCAAGGGGCAAAGCCCCCCATCGACGACACCAACAATCAATCCACCTCGGATCCCATCGGATACCCCTCCCACGAAATTTGTGTTCGAGTTCGACCACATTCCAGAGCTCGCACACCCAAATCACTACAACCAACCCGAGTCAGCAACTGACGAACCTCCTGACCTGCAGAGTCGCAGCCACAGCTCGGCCTCAACATCTGAATCATCGAGTTCGTCACCGTCATCGAGCTCTACACAGCCACAGCCGACGTCGGACACAACCAAGGAGGAGAAACAAATCCCAGCAGCGCCCAAGGAAAAGGATGAGGTCGTGGATGAGTGTCTGCAGCAAGCCAAGGCAGAGCACAACAATGCCAAGGCAGTGAAGTCAGACAACGCCGCAGTCCCAGCACACCTTTGGGATGAGCGCATCTTTGACCTCCCGTTGAGTGAACTACAACAGCGAGCACTAGACATGCTGCGCCGGTTAGGACTACGGGCGTTCAGAGGAAATCTACTGGAAGATGCCATGCATTACATGACGGATACGCATGGGACCGACTGGCACCAGGACTTCAGGAAAGATGAAGAGCTACTGCATGACCTGGGAACCAAGTGGAATGAATTCAAGGACCCCAAGTTGTTATGGGACTACATGAATGAGACCCATGGCGCGGACTGGTTTGACAAGATGTCACCCACTAAGGGCGCTTTCAGATTTGGGATGCCCAAACGTAAGCAGACGGAGCTCTTCTGCGACCTCACAGCCATCGGAGACCTGCTATGGCGAGCAAGACACAACGATTGGTTCGAGTACCCCGCGGGGTCTCGGCTTGCTTTCTTCCGCTTTCCAGATAAGTACAAACGTCTGGCGCGAGATGGAGTCCCAGTTTTCTTCGTGGAACCTGGGCCCGAGAAGATTACCCCTCAGAAAGACATGCCGGAAGAGCCTTAGGCGGTACTTCGTGAGAAACTCTCTACAGTTATTCGAAAGCGATACATCCGGATACCAGGCGAGAAATTGGCCTCAAACATGCAATATTTTGGAGTGCCAAAAGGGGTGATTGATGGAATAATTCAAGACTGGCGTGTTGTCTATCATGCGGGCGCGAATGGCTTGAATGACTGCGTTTGGTCCCCTTCATTCTGGATGCCCACTATTGTCACGCTGTTGAGGCTTCTCGACGAGAACTCTTGGATGGAGGACAGGGACATCGGCGAGATGTTTCTGAATTATGAACTGCACTACCAAGTAAGAAAGTTCACCGGGGTTGACATCGGACCTCTAGGCCTGCAAGATCACCTCTGGGCTGAACGGTGGATGTGTTGGTTTATGAATTGTATGGGATTCAAGCCTTCACCCTACAACTCGGTCAGGATGAACCTAATCGCCGAAGAGGTCATTCGAGGCGATCGACACGACTCTACCAACCCCTTCCAGTGGGCCGTGGTGGCGCTGAATCTTCCTGGCACTAACGAGTACATCCCAGGCAAGTTATGGTTAGCCAGGCGGCGAACGGACGGTACATTGGCCAGTGACTTTGTGACATTTGTAGATGATCAACGGATCGCTGGTGAGGGATCAACCCGTGTGGAGGAGGCTGGACATGCCCTCAGCACACGGGAGTCGTACTTGGGCATTCAAGACGCCCTAAGGAAATGGAGATCATCAGGAGGCACCCGTCACCCAGGAGCGTGGGCGGGCGCAGTGGTGGCCAACGATGAAGAGATGGGCCTCGTGGTGCTCACGTCGCAAGACAAGTGGGAGCGCATGAAGGCAATCTTCACCAAGTGGTTGACCCTGTTGCTGGCGGGCGAGACGGAACTCAACCATAAGGAATTAAGGTCGGATCGAGGCTTCCTCGTATACGCCACCCAACCTTATCCGGCAATGGTGCCGTTCTTGAAAGGAATTCACTTATCCCTCGAGACCTGGAGAGGAGGGAGGGATGAAGAAGGATGGAAGTTGCGCTCAGCTCCTTTTGAAGTAGACATGGAGGATGATTTTGCAGAGGAGCAGGGTGCTGATGATGCTTCAGCTAGCATCCTGGAGGATAAGGCGCAGGTCCCGTCACCTTCTGGGCCGGCGTCTGGGCTCACCACCGCGGTACCGCGCTTATTGAAAGATTTGGAGGCTCTTCGGACCCTTTCAGAGGGAGAGAAGCCCACCTGTCGCGTGGTCCGTGGCAAGGTAGTCCTCACTGCCTATTATGGTTTCGGCGACGCGTCATCGGGAGGCTTTGGCGCGTCGGTGGAGAGACCTGGAGGAATAGTGGGCCGCTTTGGAATCTGGGGCCGAGACATGGAGGACGAAAGCTCAAACTACCGTGAGCTACTCAACCTCGTGGAGACAGTGGAGGAGGAAGCTGCAGAGGGGCATCTCACCGATGCAGAACTTTGGCTGTTCACAGACAACCTGACGGCTGAATCCTGCTTCTATCGAGGAAGCTCCACCTCACCCAAGTTGCACGAGTTGGTAGTCCGCCTCCGAGTACTGGAAATGAGAGTAGGATTGAAGTTATACCTCATTCATGTCTCGGGCAAACGGATGATAGCCCAAGGGACCGATGGACTATCAAGGGGAATCTTTCTGGAGGGAGTGATGTCAGGACAGGACATGCTCACTCATGTGGACCTCTCCAAGTCTGCATTAGAGAGATGGCCCAAGTTATTGGAGGAAGTTAGGTTCTGGACTGGCCTGAACGACCTGCAAGCCCTGACTCCGGCTGAATGGTTTGTTGAGGGTCATGGGATCTCGGGAGGCCATAGAGACCGGCGGGGAATTTGGATCCCGGATCACACACCAGAAGGCACCACCCTACTGTGGACACCACCACCAGTACTGGCGGCACCGGCTTTGGAAGAGACCCTCAAGGCAGTCCACAAGCGCCAAGACACCACACACATCTTTTTGATCCCAAGATTGTTTACACCCCACTGGAGGCGGCTGTGTCTGAAATTGTGTGATGTAATTGTCGCAGTGCCGGCGGGCGCGCCCATTTGGCCATCTCACATGTTTGAGCCTCTCATTATTGGTATTAGGTTACCCTTCATCCGGCACAAACCGTGGACCCTCCGCCGAGCGCCGTTGTTGGTGGACATGGTCAGGACCTTGCAAGGGATGTTCGCAACCCGTAAAGCCGATGGACGGGATCTTCTGCGCGAACTTTTGCGAGTCCCGAGCAGGGCAAACGCCGTGTCGGAGCGCGTGGCACGAGGAATATTACACTTGCCTCGCGCCGGGGAAGTTTCCAGTTGCTCGACTGGAAGACGCTGACGGGAATGTATGGCACAAGCACTCCGAGCATGTGGCGAAAGTAAACAAGGGTTTGAAGGGTGTGCACGTGGCAATCCCCTTTCAGTGTGAGGAATGCTGGGTGTTCAATTTAGAGGGACGGCCTCTATTGCCGGAGGTTGACAATCTGTACAAGATCTTAATCAGACGGGCCAACCTGGATGCCATGAATGGAAGAGCTAAGCTAACCCTGTCCGCGCATGTGAGTGAAGTCAAGCGGCGCGTGAAAGATTGCACCAGAATCGGGAAAACCCCATCCATTGATGAAAGGGGACCCATGGAGTGTTGGGACAACGTGGGCATGGGCCTAGCTGTCGAGATGTTATATAGGTCCATGGTAGCAATTGGGCGGAACGATGAAAAGGAAGGGTGGATACAGTACGATTCCTTGAGGAAGATGCGAGGCACAACTACAGTCCTGTATCAGTCTTCTCCGCGAGGCATCGCTGCTTCCACATCATTGGGTAGCGGCCCCGGCAAGTTCGCGCTCTCAGAGTGTCCCTCCCAATCGGAATGGTACTCCATCTTCAACCGGGGTCTAGCCATCAGGATGGGGCACATCTCAAGGTCTAACCAGCCCTTGAGACGCTCTGTCATTCTCAGGATCTTGGAGCTCGTAGAGTCGGATGTGGAAGGACACCCGCCAGCCATCGCTTTTGATATTCTCAAGTTCGGAGCCTCCATAGTCATTGCGCTATGCGCTTCCTTACGAGGCCCAGAGATTTTCATGACTGATTTGGCTGGCCTTAGGAAATACCACAGCCTCGGGATGAACGGGGTTCTCCCAGCGGATCCTCTGAAACGGGGCACTGACCTAGTCAAGGCGCCACACGTGATGTTGTCATTAATGGGACAGTACAAGGGTGAAGATCATGTAAGGAGCCACCTCATTGGGCTCCCGAGTGTGACGCGCTCGGGTATTGAGGTACGCAAGTGGATTAATCGCCTCATCAGGATCAGGGAAGCAGAGGGCTGCGTGTCTGGCCCAGCTTTCGGAGGGCCTGGTGGAGTCTTACATCGTCAAGCTGACTATACCAATATCCTCTGGCAATATCTCGAGAGAATCCAGTTGGAACCGGGCAGCGAGTTGATGGCCACAGACGATATTAGGAAAAACTACGGATTTGATCGCACGTGGCGAAAGTCAGCGAATGGCAATGCGCGGGAAGCACGCCTGGGAGAGGAGTGTTACACCGCTGTCAATCGTTGGAGCAAGGTGGAAGGCGCCAAAACTAGGAAACCAAACTTCGCCATGCCGGACCACTACGCTCAAGCTAGGGATTTGATGCATGCAACATGGGCGTATGGCTATGTCCAGTGAGGGGGGGGTGAGACGGCTTAACCGGGCTGTTCGGGGATTAGGAGCAACCAAAGGACTAGCCTATGCTTCGCAGGTATCATTTGGGGATCGTGGGGGGGTATGCCTCGGGACTTTGTCCAAAGGCAGATGGGTGATGAAAGATGAGTATGGTATGAGTGATCGTGGTAGAGAAACCACGATACAAACACGGGCTGGTCTGGGCGGACTGAGGCGGAGCGCCCACTTCCCAGGCCAGTCCGATCGTGTGTCTTTCCTCACCAGGTTTGCTCCTGCTCACTGTTCCGTCAAGGAATAATCATCCTCGTTCACAGTCTCACAGAGTATGTGATAGGAAGAAAGAGACTGGGGCATGTCTTCCCAAGATATAGAATTGGTTGTGAATAGTTATTAGGATATGGGATCTCAAGATCAAGTATATCAAGATCAAGAGTTCTCAAAGGCACTTTGTTGGAGAGCAGAATTGCTGTGTAATTTAATTGGTTCCTTTACTCAATTGAATCCAAGCTTCCTCATAGTGTTGTAGTAGCATGCCCAAATCACCTTATTGCGACACACTTCATCTTTGTTCCAGTTGTTGTTCATGTTCAAATATGTTTTTAGGTCACATGGGAGTCTTCTCTTGAAAGAGGAATTGCAGATGGTGCATAGTGTATGGTTAGACGTGAAGATGTTGTTGTTGTTGATACTTGAAATATTGCATAGGAGACGAGCAAATTCCATCCAGCCAGCAGCTGTAATATCATTGTCCGTTAGATTCAGATCTGTCAGTATTTTGTTTCCAACCAATGACGCTGCCAGTGTAGCAGCTCCTTCATCAGTGATGTCACAATTGTGGAGATCGAGAGAAATCAGACTCTGGTTGGAAGTCAGAGCATTTGCAAGAGAGTACACCCCGCTGTCACAGATGTTGTTGTCGAAGAGCTCAAACCACTCCAATGAGAATGAGCTTTGTAGCAAGTCAAAAAATGATTCCCAGCCAGTCGATGTGATCAATTCGTTCTGAGAAAGATTGAGACACTGCAAGGAAGTGTTTTTGACCAATGCACGTCCAAGAGCATACAATCCTTTGTCGTCAATGCAATTGTCTTCAAGGTCAAGCCTCTCCAAGCATGAATGTGCTTCATGTAAGAATATTGGAAATGCCACCCAACTAGACCTGGCCCGATCGTTTCCACTCAGGCCCAAATACTTCAGATTTTTGTTCCCCACGAGAGCAGTGCCTAAATCAATGATATCTTCATCGTCGATGTCATTGTTCAAACCATTAAGATCGAGCCACTCTAGTTCAAACGAAGGACTTTGCAAGCACTTGAAGAAGATATGCCATCCAGTGCACGAGCTCGACTGGTTGAAACCAAAGTCAAGAGCTTTGATCCGCTTGTTGCTTGCAAGCGCATTTCCTAATGTGGCTGAACCTCCATGTTCGATGCTAGTGAAATGGAGAGAAAGTTTCTCTAGTGCAGAAATGTTGCCACACACTACGTTTGAGAAGGCCTGGCATCCCACAGAAGTGGCAAAGTCATCACACACATGCAAAGATAACTTTCCGAGAGTATCGTTGTTGATCAGCCCAAATGCAATTAACTGGATACATTCATCATCAATATAGTTTCCAGCCAAGCTGAGCTCCTTCAAGCTGAATCTCGGGTTTTGAAGCAACAGTCCTAAACAAGCATACCACCTCCATTTAATGGCAGACCTGGTAATTGACAGCCGCTGGAGGTAACAACACCGGCATATTGCTTTGGCGAGTGCACCTTCAGCGTCATCAAAGTCATCTACCTTGAGACATCGAAGCCTGCGATTGTTCTTGAAGAGCGGGCATAACACATGGAACACTCTGCCATCAGCTGAAGTGTGCATGCCCATATGCAAAAGCTCCAAGGATCTATTGTTGGCAAGCCCTGAGCAAAAGTCTCTGGCACGCTCTGTAAAAATTGTGCATCAATTGAGAGTGAAGTCACGTCAGTACCCATGCCAATAGTAGAGCCTGCATGGTGCCAATCTATTCGAGGAGCGAAATCGTCGCCATCAAATTTGACTAAAAGGGAAGTGATACCAGAATCGCCTCACTCTATCCTGCCCAGTGTATTTTCCGTTAGGCTCACTCCTTCCAATTGGTCATACACCTTGTGAAACATTGTTGGATCTCTTTAGTCCAGCTATGGAGAGGATTATGAATGAACCATACCATCAGCTTCACTCTGCCCCA
>JALLBE010001040.1:0-12019 GCA_036939795.1 Thalassiosira mediterranea
GTCAACGGGTCTAAGGGCTCTGGTGATGGCGAAGTACCATTTTCGGAACCGTGGTCATCACTCCAATCAGGGCTAGCGTAGACCGGCCGTGACTGACTTTCTTGATATGTTAACTCCTGGCATTTAGCTTCGCCTTGGTTGGGATCTAAACCATCTGGTCGGTCAGTATGCGGTTTGTGTTCGACCAATTCATCGGCATCATAGTGACGCTTCACTCGCAGGTCCTGCAGCACTTCTCCAAATATGTGATCGAAGGGAGATGCAGCGATTCCACCGTCATCTTGGCATCGCCGATACTCTTGAGATTGCCCGTCTAGCGGGCTCTCATCGTCATGATAGGGATCGGTGCCACCAGATCCTTTTGCTTGCATTGGTATTGAAGACATGGGGCACTTCCATGTCGAACAGTTGTCCTCACTATCGGCGCCCGCCTTCGCCAGGGGGCAGTTTTCGGCCGGGTGGCAGACAAGATAGTCCAGCTTGGATCGGGCCGGGATATCCCTGGCAATTCTCTCGCCGTCTCCGCCGTCGTGAGTATTCGATGCTGCTTCGGAAAACGAATTGCCAGCCTGTCGATTCATCGCACGGTGTTCACGCTCGCAACAGAGTGTGTACACAATATGAATATGTACAATAGAGAGCTGAAACCTGACCTGCAACGATTGAACCAAACCCGTGCATGAACCTGCCACATGCATCACCATCACATCACTCTTGTGAGTGGGAAAGCAAGAGATTATTGGTTCTTGGTACAATACCATTTCATAGCACGTTCATACCTATGTAGCACCTGGTAGCACGCTTGTAGGTAGCTTGAAGGGAAATGTGGAGAAGCGAGAGTAGAGCCATGATGCGAGCAGCCGCTATTTTTTGCGGGACATCAGTTGCGGATTTGACACACGATCACAACTATTGCCCCTCGTGACGTGGCTCATCATTAATGGGGATATCCATCTTTATCCATACATATGTATTTACCTAGGTATGTACATACATACATATGCATGGTATTTGTGTAGGTAATAAGCCTATATGTATTATTGTGACAGGACAATAGAGATCTCTAGTGTCCTGTCTGTCTCCTAGATTAAGTCATTTAGATACATATCTAGGATTTGCATATGGTACCTCTTCTCCGAAGGATGTAAATACATAAAGGAACATATTCTGGTCGTAAAAAGACAAATGGTAGTTGACGCAAGGTTGACGCACGTTTTACGCATGTGGTACGACACTTGAGAGAGTTCTCGATCGTGTGGATGTGCGATCGAATCAAGCTTCGTGGAAGATTTTAAAGCAACACGTTGGATTTTCATCGGCCGCCTGTTGAACCGCTGGTTGAACCACAAAACAATTGTTTGACAACCCATCTTCCAGTTCGTGCTTCCAGTGTGTCTACCTAGGCCGTAGAGCCTAACAGCCAACACTTCACCTTCAGACTATTTTTTCACGCAATTGGCATAAAATTGGCTCATTTGGGAAGAAGTGACTTGATCTTCAATGCCGCAAGGCAAGTCACAACGCATCACATCACATCAAATTGTCAATCCGATGGTCATGTATTCATCATTCTGAGGTCATTGGGCAGAAGCTAAGTTCTATTGCTACAATAGTGGCCTAGGACGGGGGCGTCATCATGGGGTGCATTCTTTGTGTTTGCCGTGTCGGTTTCTAGATGTGCCTGTTTGAAGTCGGTCAAAAACCTTTTTCTTCGATTCGGCCTGTTTATCGGTTTTGAATTCAATTCGGTAGCTTTCTCTAACAAACCGTCTTAAAATCCATGATGGTTGGGTTTTGCTTGGGGTTCAGCTAAGACTTTCTTTTCGTTGTCTTGGATCCGTCGCCCTCGATTCGTTCAAAGCAACGGCAATGAAATAACGATGACGAAAGGTCACCAGAGGCAGAGGGTCGATGTCGGCGGCGACATCGACGGCGCAGACTTAGAACTAGTTCAAACTAGAGTGCTAGTCTAGTTGGAACCCATTTTCGGGGGAAAAACCAAGTTTAGTTCTTTCTAAATATTCATGAACTAAACTAGAAATGCTAGTTTTTAGTTCTCCAATATGGGCCATTTTTCTAGTTTTTTGCTAGTTTGCAACTAGTTCAACTAGTTTCACACTGTATATTAAGGTTATATACTACCAAGTGCTCCAAAAATGACCCAAATGCAAGGAGAATCGCAACAACCACCCTGGCGCACCCAGCAATTGTTCCGCCCCACTTTTCTATCACATTTGGGGTTGGAAATGATTTGTAATTTGAGCATCATGATGACGGGGAGTGAAAAATGGGATTTTTTAATTTTTGTTAGTGGCGACGCACAGGAACCTTTTTTATCTGAACTAGCCAGAGCTAGTTCAAAATCCATATGAACTAGCTTGGCCTAGTTCAAAGGCTCCTGAACTAGCCAAACTGCTAGGTCATTTGCTAGTCTAGTTTTTAGTTCTTAGTTCATGAAAAAAAAAAAAACTACTCTAAACTAAGAACTAGAATTTAGTTCGAACTAAACTAGTAGAACTAGTTCTAAGTCTGAGCTGGCGTTGACACTGCATCTCATTTGTTCTTTAATGGGAGCTGGGTGGGATGGCGGCTTTTACCGCTATCTCCTCTGCCGCCATGTTCGCCGCAACGACTGTGAAAGGGCGTCGCTCTTGGTCACGGTCTGAGATGTCTTGACGGCCTGCGGGTGGTTTCGCCTTCCACGTTGGCTGGCGCACTCGTGGCTGTGGTGAAATGGTTGGGTCACGAGCAGGGCAGTCCTCGATCACGCTGCCATCCCTTGGAGGGCGCGCTCCCTGTCTCCATCATTACCGGAAACCCAAAACTGCGCGAAGCAAACCATCCGGACTGGTTCGAGCTGGTTCGAGCTGGTTCGAGCTGGTTCGAGGAGCTGCAGATATAACTCCCAACTGAACAACACTCCCAACTCTGTCATCTGGAGCACTCGGAGCTGCAAAAAGAGAGGTCCTCCGCTCGCTTTATTTGTGACTGTGACTTTAAATTTTTAAGATCAGTACATAGGAATCAATAGAAGTCATATTCGAATTTCCCACATTATTGGTTTGCAAAATTCGACCGTTGCACACGTTTCTCAACCTTGAACAGAGGAATAAGTATTTAAGCGTTTTGTACGGCGTTTCTACGGACCCAAATTTTCATGAACCACTCTTGAATTGAATTAAATTTCCGCCCGACGATTTTGTCATTCCAGAGGATCACCATGAAGAATGAAGAGCCATGAGCGATGTACGGTCGCCGCCACCATGGCCGGCCGCGCCGTCGGATGAGCTCCGTCGGTCCGGTCCCCGGTGTCCCGCACCCCCGTTGATACATATGTAGCGATCAGCGACGGTCCTCCAACTTGATACTCCTACATAAAAACGTTTGCTTTGTATTGTACCCACTGGGCACTGTCAGTCCCCCGTACAATACAGGCTGGAGTGGACACGAGAGCTGCAGCATATCTCGAGTCGTCAGGGAAGGCCTTGCTGAGTGGGGGCGCAATCATCTCACATTGCATCAGACCTTGAGATATTTTGCTGGTCGGTTAGGGTAGACTTCGCTCTGCTGCGCGCGACCCACTGATCGTCGGGACTGGCAACTTGCAGATCATACACTTACCATGGCGAGGAAGACTAGGAAGACGAGGGTGATGGCGAAGGGAGATGTAGCGTCTCGACACACGGAGGAAACGGAGTCCACTGGATACACGGAGGAGAGCAGCGTTTACGATTCCCTTCTCTCCACATGCTGCTGGGGAGGCTCGTCTCCGGATGAGCACACGATGAAGGAGAAGGATGACAGGAAGAAGAAGCAGCGTCAGCGCAAGAAGGCAGAACTGAAACCCGAATCGGAGCGGGAGCAGCAAGAAGATTTCGATGAGACGCCGGGGTTGTGGGGGCGGCTCGGCGACGTGGCCCTTTTCCTGACGGGCGGCGCGCCTCCAGTCAAGTTTGTGAAATGTACCGAGTGCGCAAGCGTCGATGGGTCGGAGGTGACCATGCCCCGGGTCCTGACGGACCTTGCGGCGGAGCACGACGAGTCCAACAAATGGAAGGTGAACTCCATGTGGAGCATCGGCGAGGACGCGCCGTCGATGACGGACGGAAGCACCTCGCACGACGACGACCATGCGCTCGGCGGTGGCTTCCACCCTCCCCCTCCGCTGATACAGCAACGATCCAGCGCGTCGAGGAGCCTGGGCCTGTCGAGGAGCCGCGGATCGGGCGGCGGGAGGTGGGACAAGTTCAAGCTCAGGTCCTCCGGTTCCGATAGGAGCAACGCTATTCCGGAGGATGCGCGCCGGGTGGAAACCTCCGTGGGCCGCGGCATCTCGACGGGGCAGGAGGTCGACGAGACGTCGGAGAGGCCGCCGAGGCCGCAAATGGAAGAAGATGTGCCCCGCGGCGGCAGAAAAGTCTTCTCAAGGTCAAGCAGGCGTTCGTCAAAATCTACGAGCGGAATGCCCACGAGCGAGAAGCAGAAGTCCAGATCACGCAAGTCCAGACGACGCTACATCAGCGAGTCAAAATGGAATAGCGTGACGATGGAAGTTTGAGTCAGGCATAGTTGTCCTGTGGGGCGACGCATTTCAGGATTGAAATGAAATGTTGTGATAGAGATAGAGTAATCGCATGACATGTAACTAGAGAGCAAGCGTGAAAGGTCTACATACCTACACAGCCATTCGACATCATTTCTGTTCTATTCCTTTAGCATGGAATATTCTGGTCATTATGGTGCACATTATTGATTTGCACGCTCAACAAGGATAGTCTACAATTCTATTAGGCTGAGCATTATGCCAAGAATGCACCACGATGACAGACGGTGTCAATTTTCTATTGTATGACATGCACAGCAACGACTCTACTCTGGATGAATCCATGGTATGAACAAGGAATATGCGTATAGGTACAATCGTCCAACTCTTCAGTTTGGAGGAACGGCTTCATTTGCCGGCTTTGCTCGCCACGGACTTCGAAATGAACCTGAGGCCCATCCCCACCTTCTTCGTGGCGGCTCGCGCCACTTCGGAAGACTTATCCGTGACGCGGTGCCTTTCGTTCGCGTCCCTCGCCTTCGTCGCCGCCAGTTTCGCGGCGCTCCTGGTCCTCTCCGTCACGCGGTGCCTATCGTCGACGCCCCTGGCCTTCGACGCCACGTCGCTCGCCGCCCCCCTCGTCTTTTCGACGACGCGATGCCTCTCGTCGATCTCCTTGGCCTTTTGCACCGCGTCGTTCGCGACCCTTTTCGTCCTGTCGAGGACCTGGTGCTTCCGTTCGAGATCCCTCGCCTTCCGAAAGGAGTCCTTCGCGAACTTCATGGATCTCTTCGTGATCTCGTGTCCGTCGCCGACCTCCCTGGCCTTATCACCGGCGCTCGCCACCGCCTCGCCGGTCCGCCTCGCCGCCCTCCCCGCCGCGCCGGGGTTGGACCCCGCGGCCGCGCAGGCGGCGGCCCCCCCGGCGGCCAATCCGACGATCGGGCCCGAGACGGCGAGGCCGGCCACCGTCCCGGCGACGGCGGCCCCGCCCACTTGCCTCGTCGTCGATGATGTGTTGTTCTTCTTCTTCGCCGGAGGAGGGGGGGAGGTCCGGACGTTCGGGGATTCCGATGACGAGTCGATGTCATGATGCTCGACGCTCCTGCAGGAATGCCATTCCTCGTCGTGACTCTGATGGTAGTTTGGGTTGTACGCGGGCGGGTTACTGTTGCCGTCCATGGTGGTGGGGGTGATGGAGATGATGATGTTGAGTTTTTGTGGGGAGGTTCGAGGTTCGAGGTTCGAGGTGATAGGTGATGGAGGTGTGGCGTGCTGCGCCAGCTGCGTGCGTGCCGGCGCCGCGTCCGCGAGCCGCGACTGGAAGTCTCAATCGTGCTCCTTCGTGCTTTCTTTTCTGTGATCAAACTGTGATTCTGTGATCGACCAAACCCCACAAACCGTAGATACATCTCCCATCTCGTGATCAATCACGACTCGTGGATCGTGACCGTGACTGAAACCCACTGGATTCACGATTCACGATGCACCAACCGTGTCCGTCGTCCGTCGTTTGTCGTTGCGGAACGAACGACTTTCGGCCGGTAGATAGACTGCCGGTGCCCTCGCGAGATGCCGCTCCGGCGCCGGATCATCCTCCTCCTATCCGTCGCCCTCCCGGCGGCCGGGGCGGACGCCCGCCTCCCCGGCGGCATCGGACGCGCGCCGCCGCCGCCGCCGACGACGACGGCGGCGAGGCGCGACTACCCCCGCCGGATCCCCGCGTCGCGCCGCGCCGCCCTCGACGACGCGCACGATGCCCCCTCCTTCTCCTCCTCCGTCTTCGCGGCGCCCCGCGGCGGCGGGGATGGCGACCACTTCGGCATCGAGGAAAATCCGGATTACGTCGGGGGGTCCCTCGGGGACGACTCCTCCTCCTCCGACGACGTCGAGCAGCCGGTCGTCGATTCGTCGTCGGAGGAGGAGCAGGACGACGAGGAGGAGGAGGAATTTGCCCCGACGGAGAGGAGGAGGAAAAGGAGAAGTTCGTCCCGATCGGCGCCATCCCTCCCGGACGTCGTGCTGGCCCGCCGACGACGAAGCCGCCGTTCCGAGTCCTCCTCAAAACTCCTCGCGTTGCTGTCCTCCCTCCCCCTCCCATCATCATCCGATCGACGACTCGTCGAATTCGTCCGTCGGCATCAGCTCCCCATCCTCGCCCTCCTCTTCGTCGTGGCCTTCCGAAGGGACCTTTTGTACTACGCCGCGCGGATACTTCCCACGGCGGTCGATCCCGAGACCGGGAGGAGGGTCCTGAACATAAACTGGACGACGGACGTATTGAAGCTGATTTTGATGGGGGAGATGCTCCGGAGGGCGAACGCGTGGATGAATGCCGAATCGGACGCAGGAGACGAGAGGGAGGATGAGGAGGAGGCGATCGACGAGGAGGGCGACTCCGGCGTCGCGGACGGAAAGAATCGCACCAAGGCGGCCAAGCGGTCGGCCGAGCCGGCATCGCCCGTGAGGAGGAGGAGGCCGCATCCGCCATCGTCGCCTCCGCTGCCCCTGCTGTTGCTCCCGCTCCTCCTCCTCCTCCCGTCCGTGCGGCGCTCCCTCGGAATGTTCTCCTACCTCCTCCTCCCCATACTGATGCAGCTCCTCAGCGGAGACTCCGATCCGGACAGCCCCCTGGGAAGATTGGCCATGACCCTCCTCGGCGGCGGCGGATTGTTCGGCGACTCCTCCTCCTCGGATCCGGGCGACGTCGCCGCGAGGATGGCGTACCTCCCCCCACTGGAGCAGCGGTACGCTTTCGAACAGTTGAACGAGCGATATTACAGGGACTGGGGGGCGTGGAGGAGGGCGATGCCGACGAATTCCATGGTGGCCCCGAGGGATGGGGGCGCGGGCGGGGACGACGACGACGACGACGACGGTGCGGGGGCATCGTCGGGGAGGGGGGCGAGGGGGATTGTGTCCTCGCTGCTATTCGGGCGCGGGCGCGCGCCGTCCCGATCGACGTCCGACGACGCCATTGGGATCCCCAAAGGTGGCGGATACCCGAATAGGTACGACAACGGCACCGCGATAGTTCTGGACATGACGGGTCTCGACGCGAGGGCTTCCGGGATGGAGACGATACGGGATCAGATATCGTTCGTATTGCACCTCGTCCGGACGGAGGACGCCTCCCGATTCAACAACGCGAGGTCCGCAGCGGCGGCGAATAATGTCGCGGCGAATGGCACGGCCGGCAACGCGACGGCTGACGACGATCGACGTTCCTCGGAGCCGACCGTGGTGGAGGTGATCGTCCTCCTCGAATCCCCCGGGGGGGGCGTGTCGCAGTACGGCCTCGCCTCCTCCCACCTTCGTCGACTGCGCGACGCCTCCCCCGAGGTACGGCTGACCGTGCGCGGCGACTCCGTCGCCGCGTCGGGGGGGTACATGATGGCCTCGATGGCCTCCCCCGGCCATCTCTACTGCGCACCCTTCGCCATGGTCGGCTCTATAGGCGTCATCGGGCAATCGCTCAACGTCCAGAAGGCGCTGGAGGGGTACGGCGTCCGACCGTACGTGTTTCGGGGGGGCAAGATGAAGAATCCCGTGGGCATGGTCGGCGACGTCACGAGGGAGGGGGTGGCGGCGATGCAGGAAAACGTGGACAGGATACACGACGCCTTCAGGGATCACGTCCTCGAGGGGCGGGAGGGGGCGTTCAGGCGCGCGCTGGCTCGCGAGGGCTCGCCGTTCGAGGAGGGGGGGAGTGGGGGGGGAAACTACTTCCAATTGGGCGTCGGTGCATCGGAAACTGCCACTCCCACGGTGGAGAGGGTCATGGACGAGGTGGCCACGGGGGACGTCTACCTGGGGACGCGGGCGCTCGAGCTGGGACTCGTGGACAGGCTGATAACGAGCGACGAGTACATCGCCGAGAGGGTACGGGAGGGGTGCCGGGTGCTCAAGCTCGTGAATTATCATCGTCGGCAGCACGCGGGATTGTCGGGCTTGTTGCTGCCACCGGGGCATCGCAGGCAGATGTCGTCGTCGTGGTCGGCCGCTGACGGAATGGGCGCGGCGAATCTCGTGAAGGGATTGGTGCATCGAATGGCCTCGGCACTGTTGGCCTGGGCGGACGACGGATCGAAGTTCGATGGCGCTTCTTCGTCGTCGGTTCCCACCTTTTCGGCGGTGGATGAATCGCAGATTCGATGAATGCCCTCTCTTGGAGAACTTGGCTCTCCGACCAGGGTCTCCAGCCAGCGTTGCATACTTAGTCACAGCTAAAGGACTATTGTACCATGCGATCCATCGAATATTGACATCGTACGATACCTACACTGATTGCTTTTGTTCTCGGGCCAAGATGCAATGACATTGACCTTTTTGGTTTCGAGCGCTATGGCGACGGAGTTGCTTCGAGCTTGCTTCAAGTGTGAGCAAGATGGGCAGGAGAGAGCATGGAGGCAAAGTTCCCTTGGCGGTGGTCTGGATCCAGAGAGGTCTGGATACACCAACGTGGGACATCGTAAGATAGCATACGGAAAGATACCGCGGCTTGACAACCGGGGTTCTGGTTGATACAAAGGTTGATAGTTCAGAGGTATCGTAGGTAATCTTCATCTAGTAGCGATGAAGGTAAAGAAAAGAGAGCTCTGGCCACGCTCTGACCATGCCATCGATGGCTGCAACTACCTCTGCAAGGCGGAGGAAAGAGAGAACTACGACATCGACGGCTGCACCCACACCTCACAAACTGCAAACTGCAAACTGCAACAATCTCAGAGGGAACCTGCCTAGATTGAACCTTGATTGAACCTATTGTTGACAGAGGTCATGAAGTTAGCGGCGGATCTAAAGGCGATGCTGGGCATCGAAGGCACAGATCGAGTCCTCGTGCTCGATGGAGCAAATGCCGTGGGGCATAGGGTGGTCGAGCGCCTCATCGACGCTGAGTACCCCGCGGTTCGCGTGGGAGTGAAGACGATGCACGACAAACAAGAGACTGCCGGCGTAGAGTTCGTGCCTTTCGCATGGGACGACGTCGATACATACACGGATGCACTGTAAGTCTCTCATTTGGCAACTCATCTGACCCAACTTTCTTTGGATTACACTCAAACCTCAACACTGCACACTATCAATTCGTGATCAGGACGGACGTCAGGACAGTCTTTGTGACGCTTCCCATGAGCCCCAGTAACTGGGATGAATACTTCCCCAAGTTTCTCAAGACTTGCTCAGCGAAACATGTGAAACGCATCGTCAAGGTAGGTGACCAGCAGGTTCTATAATCGAAACATGGTACATCCTCGACCTATGGTTGACATATCCCGCGTTTTCATCTTGCATCGTCCCTGCCAGCTATCGTTTTACCACGCGATCCAATCCAAGGCCGAGCGCCCCAAGGAACACTACGGCGATCCCGAAGGTTACAAGGGTCCGCACGACGGCATTCATAATGTTCCTTTCGTGCACAAGCATGCGCTGTGCGACGGTGATCTCATTCGCCACAAATTCTTCGACGAGACGATTTTGTTTGCTACACATCTCATGTCCAACGTTGTTGAGATGAAGTCCTTGACAGAGAACAAAGAGTTCTATGGTGCTTCTGGCGGCAAGGCTGTAAACTATATCAGCCCGAATGATGTAGCCGATGTGGCAGTCAAGGCTATATTTGAGAAACCTGTCGGCAGTCTCGTTAACCACAAGCGACGTACCTACACGTTGACCGGGCCTGCCGCCATCAAGGACGAAGAGGTTGCCGCGTTGATTTCTGAGCGTCTTCCCACCAAGATCACCTTCGTTGAGAAGCCGCTCGATTTCTTCGGCGACGATGCTGCTGGTCTCGAGAGAATCAAAGCTTCTGGCTTGGAAGAAGCATTTGGCGCGGGAGACTTTAAGACTGCCATGGGCAGGGACCCCGAAACATTCGAGGAATACTTGGATGCGACGGAACGGATGTCTCCTGTCGAGCAGGAGTTGTTCTCTGGGACAGTCACAGCAAAAAAGGTGGAAGCAGAGGAAGTGAAGGAGGAGGAGGCCGAAGAGGAGCAGCTTGCATACCCTATCGAAACGGATGATGTGGTCCCACTTGAGACTGAGGAGATTGAACCTACCGAGACGGAGGTGGAGGTTCAGGAGAAAGTGATAGTGGCTCAGCAGGTCGAGCCATCATCGGTCAAAGCTCAGTAGATTTTGCAGCTGTTCATGAACTTCAATGGACATGCCTGCCCAAGGGTATTCACATGATACCATTGCGTCTTCCTTTCATCAACTTAAATTAATTAGTTTTGTTTGAAGGTACACAAGATGTACATACCATTCGATCGGCCGGATCTTTCTTTGTCTGCCACATATCGATCCAACAGTCGATCAAAAGTAGTCCTCGTTCATTCTACCAATCCATCGATCGAAAGGAAATTGCCATCCCCATCCCTTCTCATCTTGTAAACCCTCTTCACCACCCCCGCGACGTGGACGGGTATGCCCCCAAATATGTGAGGGAAGACGCAATCCTTCCAATCCTCGTCCGTGTCTATCTCTCCCACCGGCCTCGCGGCCTCGAACACCGTAACGATTCCCAATCCGTCCAACGCATCGCGATCGAGCTCGATGCAGATCCAATCCCCGACGGTGGACGTGTAGAAGTGATTCGCGGTGGCGACGAGGTTGGCGGGTATCGCCGTGGCGTGCGTGAACCTCCCGTCCCTCTTGAAGGTGGGAGGGTAGTACGCCGTCTTCCCCTCGAGGGCGGCCTCGTATTGCGACGTTTGGCACATGTGGTAGATCGTCCTCACGTCGTCGAACCTGGCGTCGACCTCGTCAGCCGATAGCACCCCGTCGGCACCCTCGCCGTCGGCCGCTCCTCCGCCATCGGGTCCGTGGTGCAGCTCGTCCAACTTCCGCACGACGTCCCCCGCCTCCTCCTCCCGATGGCACCTCTCCGGCTTGAACGCCGGGAGACATACGGGCACGTACTTGCACGGCTCGGGAAATTCCGGCTTGAACCTCGTCCCCCTCGGTATGAAGGCGGTCTCCCCCGCCTCGACCCGCAACGTCGTCTCCTCCGCGGATCCGTCCCCGGCCTTCTCGCCGCCGTGGCGCAATTCGACGTACCCCTCCGTGACGTGCATGTACTCGTCGTACTGGAGGGTGAGCCACGGCTCGCTCGCGGGAGCGGTCGTCGACACGAGGGCCATCGAGAGCTCGTCGCTGGAGGTGGAGACGTTGCCGATGACCTCGTCGATGGCGAGGCCGGCGTGTTCGACGACGCGGACCGACTTGCCGGCGATGCGGATGCCGCCGCCGCCGATGCTGCTGCTGCCACTGTCGTTGGACATGGTGATGGTGTTACTTTCAGCTTTCAGCGTGCAGCGTCAGTGAATATGATGTGAGAGCGGCGAGTGCTACGAGCACGCTACGAGAGGCCGTCGCCCGTCGCGGCCGTCGTTGCGGAGGGCGAAGGGCGAATAGCAATGAGTCACAGAGATCACGGCCGGATGAGTCAATCATGGATATTACACGTGGATG